>OZ025256.1:6668467-6763285 GCA_964019135.1 Arenicola marina | reverse complement strand
AGTTACAGCGGATTCCAACTGTGAATATTATATTGATGTTTAGACCACTTTTCTATTGTCTCACAAGATAACCCGACTTACATTGTTCCGCCCGATGGCAGTTATGACTTGTAACGAACCCGGAGTAAGAGACAAACATGGCGCAGTACGCGGATCTGAGTTTACGCGCCTACGACCGTCATGTGGACTGGGGCTACAGCTGGCCGGACTTTTCAGTATGCAAATGAAGGCTAAATTTAGCCAAAAAATGTCACCGGGACGGTGAATGTTTTTTTCTTTCTGTAGAATCATGTATTTATCACCGGGCAATGTCAATGTACACACACGAGGGATATAACATGAGATCGATAACAAAGAAAATATTATATCTAACCGGGACGGTGAAATGAGGGTCGACGAAGGTTGTCACAGAATTAGGTGCCAGGGCGCGAACCCGTGGCCTGTGAATCTGCTTACCAGCTGAGCTGGGGAGGCCCCGTGTGCGAATGTTATTGACGCGATCTCTTAAACAAGGAGATTATGTCTTATGGAATATATATCCTAAACGATACCTGTCAATGGTTTCTGGCTGACTGCTTATCGGTCACACTGACTTTCATTGACAGCTCCAATCCAAGAATTTACGAAAGGGGGCCAGTGAGAAACACTTGCGCCGGGGGAGAAGGGTGCTGGTGAGACAAGGGCGGATGCAGCGGGGGTCCAGGGATGGGGCTACCCCATCTCCTTTTTGAAGAAGAACGCCGTTTTTCAATGCAAAATTTAGATCGTCTGAGGGGTAGACGACCCCCCCCCCCCTTCTCGTTTTTTTGAGGAAGAACGCTATCTGGGGCGGCGTGGACCCCCCCCCCCCCCTCCCCCCGGTCGTAAAAAAATTGGCGGGTAGCCCGGTCGCAATTTTGTTCAGTACCCCCTCCCCCCTTTCAAATTCCTGGGTCCGCCCCTGTGAGGTAATATCACCCAAGCGCTGATCCTGCGACAGGAGAGAGGGGTGCTGGTGAGGTTGTGTAGAAAGAATAGTGATTATGCTCCAGCGAACGGGGGAGGGGGGGGGGCACGTGCCCCCTGTGCCCTCCCCCCTGGATCCGCCACTGAGTTCTGTTGGTGTACAAGAGCGGATCGAGGATTTAGAAACGGCTCTGTTTGAAAGGGACTGTTTCCTTTCACATACTTTTCTCGCTACTTTTGATCGCGGGAAAATGGTGACGCATTTTAAATAGGCGTATCTCGGAAACGTTTGGTATATATATATATATAAGATCTAGTTATTAAACAACGATTTTGTTTCTCGATTTTTAGCCAAAGGGTAGGCAGGGGGGAGGGGGGGGGGGCGGCATAGCCCAGTTATTTCGTTGGTCACCTGGCAATCACAAAACATAATTCCTAGATTTTTGCCTTGTTTCTGAAAGAAATACCCTACCGCACGCATTAGGCATTTCAGCCACATCAAAATAGACAGAGAGACAGGTGGGACTCCAGAGGAAAAAAAACCCCAAAAATGTCGCTGTTTAGTACGTAACGTGCGGCACTTGTACACAACAAACTCACCCAGTGGAGCGTTTCAAACTCTTGAAATAACATGTAATAGGTATATAGTATATGCCTCGTACTGTAATTTTTTTCCATCCTTAATATTTATGACCCTCGGATTTTTTCTCTGTCGGCCTGGCAAGGCACAGCGGCTGTTAACTGGAAGAGGGTGGGGGGTGGAGGGTGGAGGGTTCTAATTACGCGCTCCCTCTGATGTTCACTCGGCGGCAATAACATGCGATGGCACCACGACAAGGTTATGTGCGTAGTTATCGTAGGGGGATAACAAGAACAGGAGGGGTGTGGGAGGGTGGGGGTGGGGTGGGGGGGAGGGAGCGGTAGTATTTGCAGGACGCCGACAGAAGGAGGCCACGGGGGTAATATTTGTTGGACTCTTAACATGCTGAAGGGGGCTGGGTGGGGATAGAGTGCAGAGGGATGATGGGGTTGGGGGTGGGGGGTGGTGGAAGCTAGTTCACCCAGGGCTTCTGTCATTTTTGAAAGCGCATCGCGTTGATTTGCCGGTGTCGGTGTAACTGGAGGAGAGAGTGAAGCCGGTATGATGTACCTGCTCCTGGGCATTCCCACGGGTCGTCATGGCAGCTGGCCTGGTGCGGAAGCCCCCTCCCCCTCCCGCCCCCCCTCCCTACCTTACTCCACTTTCATCCCCCTACCCCCACCTATCCATCCCTCCCCTGCTTCCAGCCTAGCGTCCGCTCCTTGGACACTATTCGCTGTAGCCGTCGCCGTGAGAGATGAGGTTGGGGGATAGGATAGTTCACCAGGGTGTGGTGGAAGGGAGGGGGTGGGGGAAGGGTATGGGGGCAAAAGTAAGGGTTGACGAAGCGAATTTTCCGGGGGAAGGGTGTGGAAGGGGGAGGGGGGAGGGAGAAACGGGGGCAAAGTAAGGTTGATGGGCTGCGCGAATCGCGTTGGGGGTGGAGGTTGGGGACGGGGCGGGGGTGGATGTTTTCTCAGTGAGAATGATATGGTCCTGCGTGTTATTAGCCTGGGGTGACCGCCCTCGGGTCACAGTGCCATACCCCTGCCCTGCACCCCCCCACCCCCTCCCAACGCCCCGTACTTCTCCTACCCTGGTGAGAGGGGTACAGCTGAGGGTGTTTGGTGTTTGAGAGGTATAGCTGAGGGTGTTTGGTGTTTGAGAGGGGTATAGCTGAGGGTGTTTGGTGTTTGAGAGGGGTGTAGCTGAGGGTGTTTGGTGTTTGAGAGAGGGGGTGGGTACGGGACGGAGCGGTCAGGCGAAACATCTTGTAGAGACAGTATGATAAAGACAAGAAAAGAGAAGGCGGCAAGGATAAGTTTTTCAGTCAGGGTAAACTAGGGAGGGGGGAGGGGCAGTGATTCCCGGGGGGGGGGGGCAACAGGTTATCGACGGGGTGGCGATGGGAGGGGTCGCTTCGGGGTTAAACTGACGCGATAGTCCAGGTGGAGGTGGGCCTGTTGAGGGAGTTGACGAGGGGGGTGGGGGGGTAGGTTCTTACGGATACACCAGCGGGATAGATGTGGGAGGGGGGGGGGGTAGAGAAGGCGAGAGGCAGATGGATTGTGTGGATGGGGACCGTGGGGACGGGTCGGAGGGGAGTGGGGGCACAGATACATCTTATTAGTGGGGGGAGGGTTGGAGAGGACAGCATGCTGAGGAGGGAAATACTGATACATTAAAGCGGGAGGTGGAGGGTGGGGGCGGGGGGATGGAAAGGAGAGCGTGGGTTTCCGGATGACCTGGAAGAACCTGGACGCCAAGGATGAGCGCGCGGGGTTGAGGGAGAGGGACAGGGAGAGAGAGGCGGGGGGGGGGGTGAACTAACGAAATCCCGATCGCCCTGAGAAAGCACACCTCCAGGTTATCCTGGATCTCGGCGGTGACCACTTGTTGAGAGCCTTGACAGACACTAGCAGCCTTCTGGATCTCACAAAGGCCACCCGAGCTGTCCTGGCTCACCGGGGCGCACCACCGATCCGGATACCCTGGAACACGCCCACGGACCCCCAGGCACCACACGACCCACCCCGCCCCTGTCTACAATCCCCGGATCTCAGGAGTGAGTGGGTGGAGGACGCGTTTCTCTCTCTTTATTTACTACGCATCGTCTTCTTGGAATGGAATCCTTCCTTCTTGGGATCCAGACCGATTTGACATCGACCTTGACCTCGACCCAAGGTTAGTTAGATCCGTCTCCCGGTGTGAGAATATTTGAGGTGTCTTGGCTAATTTATTCGCTGTGAGAGTTTTGATCCGGTTTATTCGGGATAAGGTGGTGAATATTACAGAGAGGGAAGATCCTGTCCTGATAAACGCTATCCTTTTTGAAAAGATTAACTTTGATTTATTCCAGTATCAGAAAATTATATATTTCAATTAAAGTAAAATTAGGGCATTGGTGGAAATATATGATTCGCGATTATGCGACTTTTGACAGACGGGTCACCCCAAGACTCGCTATGATACGCCAGCCCAAGCGGCCGTGCTGGGTTCGAATCACACCTGTGAAAAATGCATCTTAACGTTCGTGCAGAATAATGGTCGCATACATGTGTGTCTTCATAAAGAGTCGGGGTTTACCCCCCGCGCCATGGCTCCTCTGTACATTGACCCTCCCTATTGTCGCAATAGTTAAAGTGTCATGAATGCCTAAATCAAGACGGATGACAGACGTGCCGGTTGGTTGGCTGTATAATCAGGACGCTTTAATCACTTTTTGGTCATAGCGCGTCAATGGGAGAAGGAAGGGAGAGTGGAGCCATGTCCCTGGGGGTAACCCCCTACTCTTTGCGGAGACAAACGTGCCGGAGATCGATGGCGATTTTCAGGAACGCAGTTTAGCCGACTAAGAGGCCTAGTCGGCCACAGTTACCATGTAAATGATGGGCCATTTTAGCCGACTAGACACGTAGCCGGCTAATAACTATGTACGTGACATTGGTCACGGGGCTTCGTCCTTCACTCGTATGCGCATGCGTAATCCGTGCGAAATATCAGATGTCCGTCTGCTAAAATAATACGTTGTGGTTTACCCCCCTCCCGCCCCCCCCCCCCGCACCCCGCCAAGGACTCCGCATTGTTTACAGAGCGAGGGTAGGAGAGAGTGGGGGGGGGGAGGGTAAGTACAGAAACTTTCCTGTAAGGTGCAGGGAGTAGGTGGGTATGGGCTGTAGTAATCTTCCATGTCACGACCCTTGTCGTAAGTAGCTGTCGTAAGCAAATTGATCAATATGCATCTGATCGCATAATTTTTATAATCATATTGAGTATTTATGCTGGACTCGGTCACTGCAAGGTGACATCACATATAGTTGGGACTTCATCTCCGGCTTCACTGAGAGGCGGTATGAGAGGGATGACGTCACTATGAAATTAAATTTTGTGTTTAATGCCACTTTTGACCACGTGAGAGCAAACACTGACTGACGGATAATAGACTGCCCGGGACAAGGCAGTGTGGTAGGATGATTCATACTTCAGAGGCTGGTCCCCGCAGGGCGCGAACCCACGACCTGTTGATCCGCATCTCAGCCTGCTCAGCAACTGGGCTATAGCAGGAAGAGCGCATGTGCAGGCTAACTAGACAGAAGCTCCATTCACCCTCTCATTTTACTCATTGGATTATCCATTTCTTTAACTGTGGTAAGCAAACGACACCGAAACGTTAAAGAAATTGGGTTAAAATCATCCCTGGTTTCCAGTAACACTCGGAACGCAAGTATTCAAGTATAGGGGTAGAGCCCCGGGGCATGGCTCTTCAGTTCACACACGCCATAATCTTAACGTTAGCTCTCTCACTTATAAACAATACTCGCGAAGTGCTTTCAAAACATCAACAGCCATACCAGAAGTTGTTGTCCCCTCAAGGTGGTAAAGGGCGGCAGGGGAGGGGATCAAGGCGCATGTTGTTCCAGAGATACATGACAGCTGTACATTTACCTCTCCCCCCTGTCGCTTTCCACTTCTACTGAACCAAGCCGTTTGTGTGACCAAGGCCGGTGACCTCTACCAATTGCCTTGTATACCAGTGCATCAATCACGTTACGCGATATTCTCTCGTCAGGGAACTGTGTCAAAAAGATTTATGAAAGATTACAATTTTGATTTCACTCAAATATCTGTTTTAGGAAATTATGCAAAGTAGGTTTTTTTTGTCGTGCCTGGTTTTAGCAACTGTGGGAACGCGCAGATGTGAAATTGTAGTTTACAGCGGCAACAGTGCAATGCCGCAGTAAAGTCCTCTCCCACCCGTCAGTTTACTCCTCCCCACTGCCACTAGCGCCTCCACCCGCCTCTGCCCTTCCCCCCCCCCCCCACACCCTCCTCTCCCGCGAATGGCGCTGTTACATTGCAACGCAAGTGACAACTTATTTAGTGAACTTTAAACATTGGCACTTTGTTAACTGTACCGCTGAATGCCGCCACACAAAGAAGAACTTTGATATTCGACCTGTGACACCCCCCCCCCTCCCCCCACACACACACTCATATCTGTTGTAAACCACCTCATCTCCTCCGTCACCCCCCCCCCCGCCCACACACACACACACTCTCCCTCCAGCCATCTCGCACCCCGCCCATCCCTCCCATCCTCTCGGGCCTCGTTCCCATCTCTGTGGCCTCGTCTTCACCAAAAAAACTGAAGATAATCTACTCGCTTCTTGATTTTTGGGTGGGTGGTTAGAGAGGGGAGTACATGTAGTTATAGGCACTCCGGCATAATGTTGGGCAGGGGGTGGAGGTGGGGGTGGGAAATAGATTAAATGTTAGTCTGGTAGGGGTGTGGGTAAGGGGAGGCTATATCGGGGTGTCGGGAATACAAATCGAAGGTCAGTGACTGCCGGGGTTAGAAGCTTAGACCTAAATGGGGGTGGATGGGAAGATGTTGCGGTGGAGCAGCAGGGGGTCTTGGTGGGGGAGGGGGGCATTTGCGCTAACCCATATCTGGAGAGGAGTTGGACAGAGGTCTTGGGGTGGGGGTAGGGAGGTATTTGCACTGACCCATATCTGGAGTGGAGTTGGACAGGGGTCGTGGGAGGGGGGGGGGGAGGGGCGTATTTGCGCTGAAACATATCTGGAGTGTAGTTGGAGAGAGGTCGTGGGGCTGGGGGTGAGGGGGGTATTTGCACTGACCCGTATCTGGGGTGGAGTTGGAGAGGGTCGTAGGGGGAAGGGGGGTATTTTCATTCACCCATACGTAAAGTGGAGTAGGGGAGGGATCGTGGGCGGGGGGGGGGTAATGAATTGACCCATATCTGGAGTGGAGGTGGGGTAGTGAGAGTGGGGGCCTTGCTCCAGAATGAAGTACCAATGGTTCGGTGGAGGGGGGCGGGGGGGGGGGTGCGGAGGGGTCTGAGTACAGCTTGATAATGGGTAGCAGTGGGTTTCGGTGATGGCTGGCGGGGGTTAGAGAGTGGAATATATCTAATGCCAGACGAGGGGGACGGTGGTAGGGCAACTCATTGGACACTGATCTTTTTCACAAAACGCTAAGCGCTAAAATGCTTGGGTCGTCCCGCTGGTGAAGTCGAGTGTGGGTAGGGGGGGGGGGGTGGGGGGGTTGCACTTATCCGGAAGGGCGGAGTGGGGAGGGGGGGGCGTGTGCATGATTGCTGGATGAGCGAGGCAGGTTTATTGGCCCATCTGTGGGGTGGGGGCGGAGTCCTTAATTGTTACTGGTTTTGATGAATGGCTTGGGGGGAGGGGCGGGGCGGGGACAACCAGCGTGACATGAGCTTGGGAACGTCGTGGGCACCTGGGGATGGAGCGGGGGAGTGTGGGTGTGGGGGGGGGGGGGCAGCGGCGGGGGGGGGCGGTGACGGAGTGAGTGGTAAATGGGGTGTTGCGTGATGTTGGCTTTGATGTCCTGCATATTAAATTGCCATGGTCATTGTATAACGGGTCCTATATATATTGTTCTAACTATGATAATTTATGGCTACGACCACACTTTTGATAATTTATCTTGCCTAACGTTATACCATGTATGTTGTGGCTCGTAAGGTAGAAGGGTAACATACTGGGCGCGTCTTAGCCACAGTTCTCAACATTAAAACACGAAGATTATGATACAGGTCCCGGGGGGCACTATTATACAAATCTGGTGTGTGCGTTTGTTGGGGGGGGGGGGGTCGCTTGTGCCCCTTGTTGCCTTTGAGATAAAAAAGATACCCCTATAGAGCGGGTATTTTTTAAACTTGTGACCGGGTTGGGAAGGAGGATCTGAAAATGTGCCGTCGCACCAAGACAAAATACCCCTTCCGAGCGGAATGTGAAGGTGAAAAAGGAGGTGCTTTACCGCGGTACCCCGCCAAACCCAGCAACGTATTAATTACCCCCCCCCCCCCCCCCCCGGGATATAGGTGTCAAATTATCATTTATTGATAAAACATAAGATTTTGTCTCTAACTTGAGACTCATCAGAAGTTCTTTTTCACTCTGTTGGAATTAACGTATTCCAGATTTGCAAACCTGTAACTCGTAGAGGCAGTATTTGCCATCCCCACTCAACCCCTGGGAATTAAATAAACTATCAACCCATGAGTGCTACATGAACAAACCAACTCATATAAGAGTTAAATAACAATCAATTCACCAAAGTTAACTGAACAATCACCCTATGAGAGCTATATGAACAATCAAGTCATAAGAGCTAAATAAATAGTCAAGTGATTAGTTAGGCCGGGAAAAATTGCGCGGCTGGTTACCAAAAAAGTTAGTCACCACGCGTGTCCCACAGGTGATGTCCAGACTTCATGCCAGTGTTACTTTGCAGCGACAAGCGTATGGCTTAGGTTATTCTCACCCAGATCTTTGATGTAGCTAGCTGTTTGGACAACCCTTCGTGACACATTATGAGCTGTGGGTCTGTACACATAGCTTGTCCTCATATCCTGCATGGTGCTCGTTCATGGCAAGGCATGCCGCTGTTTAGACAAGATGTGTTAGCACAATACACACCGTGTCAGCGGGAGGGGCGGGGGGGAATAACGTCGGCCATGTGTTCAGCCACTGTAACGACTTAACGCGAATTAACAGTGGCGCCATCTAGTGAGGTCTGGTGTTGACCGGCAGGGGTCACACTAGTCACACTGGAGTCTCCGGGGTTCGATTGCCAGACTGGTCTGGATGTGTCCAGGCTCATGAGGACTGCCCCCCCCCCACCCCCTATCCGGTACACGAAGACTTGGTTTCCTGGATCCCAAATCCCAAAGACGGGTGCACGGGATCTTCGCAGCGATACCGACATATGTGTATATGTACGCTGGTGTTGTTGTTGTTGACCAGTGGGAGAGGGTTTTTTTTGGAGGGGTGGGGGTAGGAGCTGGGGTTCTTGTATAAGGATATCAGGATTGGGATCTGGATTTGAGTTGGGTCCAGCTGGGGAAGTCCCCTGGATCATCTCGCTGGTGTTCTGGACCATCGGACATTCCATTCAAGATGCTCATTGCAGTAAAGGACCCCCCCCCCCCCACCACGCCTACTCCTCCCCTCTCCCGCCCACTCTTCCCCCCGCTCACTACTCCCTTCCCCCGACTCCCAACACTCCACTCCTCCTCCTCCTCCCCCCCCCCCTCCTCCCCCTCCTTCTCCCACTCCCCCATCCCGTCCTCTCCCACCCTCGATCTCACCGCGACCGTTACTCTCTGCGGCCAGAATAGTATCAAAGAATTTACAGAGGATACTATTCCGGCGTTGTGTAGCGTTACTATTTACACTTCTGCCACAGCGCGGATCACATCGCTTCCTTGCAGTGACCATGGTGACTGTAGAGTGAATCCGGCACTACATCCCCCCTACCCTCCTCCCCTCTCACCCCCCGTCCCTCTCCAATAAGACTGCAGTCCCTCCCTCCCTCCCTCCGAGACATACATGCCTCCTTCCAGACCCCCTTCCAGACACCCTTTCAGACGGCCCCCCACCTGTTTAACTCCCTCCGCTTACCATTGCCGGTGTCATCCAGATACAAACTACACTCACCACCTCGCACATGCACCCACCCCGTTCCCCTCCCCCCGATCCATTCATCACCACCCCTTTAACCACAAACCACCCACCCCCACCCCATCCCTATACCCACACTTGATCCCATCACCACCCTCCCCCCCCCCCGACCGCCATTCACGAAGACTAATCACCTGACCCCACCTACCCCCACCCCATCTCCGCCTACGCCTCCCCACCTCCCCTCCTCCCACCCCCTCTCCGCCTCCACTTTTCCATCTCTCCCAGCCCTCCCCACCTCCTCCGCAATCCCTATAACTCCCTCCAACGTCCCTACCGACACCCGCCTATCCCACTCCTTACCACCCCCTCTCTCCCCTATCCCCCCCCCCCCTTGGCGTCCTCCCGTTCGGGGTCCGCTCCGGACCACTGGCGCCATCCTGACCGGTCCAGTACGTCAAGGAGGTGATCCGGGCACGAATTCCGGATCACTCGGCATCCTGGCTGTCGCCGCTGGTATCCAGGGACAGCGCCAGCCGATCCCGGCATCCCTCTGTCTCTCGACTGCGTCTCCGCCACTCTCCGGATTCTGTCTCCGGGGATTCTGTCGCGTAAGTAGTCTCTCCAGGATCCACGCGTCGTGTTTATCCAGATCCCTCACTACCCCTACCCACCCCCTTCCTCTTCGCCTCCCTCTCTAGCCTCACCGCCACCCCCCCCCCCCCAACCCCCCATCCCCCACCGCTCCTTCTCCTCACTCGGCGACCCAAGGGACTCCCGCCCAATTCATCACTCCGGTGAGCCAGACCATCTCTCCCTCCCTCCTTCGCTGTCCTGTATACCTAGCTCCCTCCGCTCCAAATCCCCTGTACACCTCCCTCCCCTCCTTACCTCATGCTCCCCATATCTCCGCTCCCCACTAACTGCCATCCCCCCTTACCTCCCTTCCCCTCTTACCCCCCCCCCCTCCCTCCCCCCCTACCGCTCTCCCTCCCCTCGACCTCATCTCCCCTGTCCCCCTCCCTCCCTATCCCTCCCTTGCCGTGCGCCTATCCCAGTATCATTACAGAGTGGGTGACACCAACAACTGCCTTTTTCGCTTTTTTTTCACGCAGGCAGCGAGCGACGGGAGCGGAGCGCCACCACCCCGGTTGAGATTGTCATAAGCACGGCGAGTGAGTGAGCGAGCCAGCGAGTGACGGTCACACACACAGGCTGACAGTACACAACAGGACAGCCACAGCCCCAGCGGTTGGCGCCCCAGACCCCGGCACCCCCTGGCCGACACTACTGCCCGTCAAATTGCTGGTGACGGGACCGGTAGTGTCTTCAGTCGACTCAGCGACACGTCACAGAGAGGACGGATTACACCTTCAGCCGATGACGGTCGCGACTTTATGAAGTGATGGAGAGAGACGCTTGCTGGCGACATGAGTGGATTAGGTTCTGCGATGTGTATGTAGTAGAACTTGTAATAACTTACACGCTCGCGACGTCACAGTTTAGGTGTCAGAACTAAATTTAGCGCATCGTTTTAAGTCGATAGGGTCGATAGGGTCTGCCCCACAACTCTACTTCCCCGTGTCGTCTCCTCCACGTCTTCTTCAATCCACAGAAACATCGGATTCTCCAGAGCTCACTCAGGCAGTGGGGTCAGGATTAATACCAGCGCCGCTTGGGATTATGTTACCATGGTAACTGACTCCACCAGTAATCCACCAGTGACGGATCCATCGGATAGTCTACCTATTTGTCCCATTGCGACCTTCACGTTGAGACGCTAACAGTCGCGTTGCCCCGGGATACCACCCCCCCCCCCCCCCACCCCCGACACAAATATCCCCGCCTTCGACGTCACAATACGTCACCATGTTGACCCCGGCGGTAGCAGTCACAAAGATGAAATCGCGCTATGATAGCTCTCAGCGCCGTCTGTCGGTAGTACTGATGGCGACGTTTCTTCTCTGCATCTTCAGACACACCAACGGAGGTACGTATGACATTGAAAGTAGTAACTTCAAACATCGAAATCTTCCTTTTTGCCAATAAGAAAAGCCCCAATGGAAAGGAAATCTTTCAGTTTTAGGCCGCTTTTGTGCACAAGCACAAATGCTAAGAATCCTCCCCGGGATAATGAAATGGGGTCGAATTTAAATTGTCCCAGATGCAGATACCAGGGGTCGAACCCACGGCCTGTTTATCTGCACTCAGCTTGCTTACCAACTGAGCTAGGAGGGAGGCTCCCCAGCCCGAACGTTAACTAAGACGTACCTCTTTAATGTTTTGCCCCTCCTCGGTTCTCGCGATAACGCCCGCCGGAAGATTTACGGTATGTGGAAGTCTATTGTACGTTAATGTTGACATGTCACTCTTTCCGTCACCCTGATAACGACGAGGCGCTAGTTCACGTACTGTGGCCCGGGCTTCACCCTGTAATAATTATAATGTGTTTTTTTTTTAATTTTATTTCTGCATGCCTTGATATTTTTAGGGCGCTTGGCCGCTTGTGATGTGAACCAAGGCTATTGTTGTAAAACAGCTGCACTCTCAGCTAATGGGTGACAAGTTTATTTTTCAGGGGTACGATTTCCAACAGTGGTGAATGTCATGTTATATTACGCACGGGTGTATGTATACATATATAAGAGTCTTGTTACCCTGCCCCAGGGCTAGTCCTACCACGGCATTTACCACTGCCCTGGCCCTATTTCTATGGCTATAGGCCTAGTTTTGCCCGCCCTACAGCCATAGAACTACTTAAGACTACCCGCCGAACCCCTGCCTCTGTCTGTGCCTCTACTGCCTACCGATTATGCATGTTTCAATAAAGCCAACCTACCCCCGTCGCCTCCCATACATACACCCACTTTCTCTCCCCCCCCCCGCTCCCCTCCCTCCCCCAAATATTCTTCAGGACAGTTATGTCGCGGATAGAAACTCGTGCTTTTATACCAATGTAGACTAGATTTCGCTAACTCGTTTTTATGATTCGATACTTTGATCTCCGACAACGACAGAATTGCTGCAAGTAGACATCGTCTCTCGCTACATCAGCGTAGATGCCATCCGTGTATCCTGGGAGGTTCGAACCCTCAACCAAACGGCCGCCGACCACGCCAGTTACTACATCGAGACCCACAACCAATCGAAGACCGTCGATGTCCGATTATCGACCGATTATTGCGATTCTCCGCTGAAGCACGTGTCACTAACATTGGACGACAAGGTAAGGCTGGCAGGGAATCTCCATATCACAAATACATTTTTATAAAATTTTTAGGCAAATTTAAGCAATAAAATCATCAACTTTTTTACACTAAATACTATACTAAATCGCATTTATGTCGCTGTATGTTGCGTGCGAAAAAGAAAATTTAGGGAATTAGTTCATTGGGTCAACAACTTACTTATCATCATAATTGTGCCGATTAGCTATTTACTTCGCGTTGTGTAAGTAATTCTAGTGGTGTAAACTGTTGTTAGCCGAGGCTCGTGACAATGGGGAGTGGTCGGTTGTCACCCGTATATGAGAGAGAGAGAGAGAGTCGGACAGAGTGAGTGACAGTTTAATTCGGCAGGAACCGAGGGGAGGTCATCCTGTCCCCTGTAATGGCGGGCAATTGAGCGAGAAATCACTGCCCCTCAGCTATGGGAAGGCTGTGGTGGTAGCTGGGGGAGGGGGTGGGGGTAAATGAGGTTTGGGGAGAAGGAGAGGGTAGAAGGGGCAGGGGTGGGGGGTGAGGTGAGGAGTAGATGGGACGGGGCGGATGAGAGGAATAGGGGAGGGGGTAGAAGGATCAAGGAGGGAAGGAGGGAGGGAGGCGAGGGCGGGTTATGAGACAGTGAGGCGTCGTTGGGAGAGGGGTGGGGGAGGTCGGGGCGCAAGGGGTGAGGGACGGTTATGGGAGCACTTACTTACTCAGCCCGGTAGGTCGTAAAGCTGGTGCTGCCGCCTGGCGACAGGAACCAGCTCCTCATCACTTAATGACCCCACCCCCTGGGAGGGTTGTGGAACGGAGTGGGGTGTGGCTGAGGGGGATGGGGGGGGGGAGCAAAGAGTGCTGAGGGTGGGGGGTGCCGGCTAACACACCCTGGATAATTTTATGATCTGGTTAAAGCGAAGGGAGGGTGTGGATGTGTATTGCGGGGAGGGGGGGGGAGGGTGGATGTGGAGAGTCGTTGGTCTTTCCGTATCTGGGGTTGGAGGGCAGATTGCCAGGGTGGGAGGTCTATATGAGTGGATAAGACAGGGGGTGGGGGTAACGCTGTGTCCATGGGCAAGTGTATGTGTGTGTGTGAGGGGGGGGGGGGAGGGCGTGGCCAGGGGCATATTGTGTCTGGGCGTTAGGAATGGCAGGGGTTCTGTTACTTTGGAACGGGGTTGGCGGGATGGGGTGCTCTGGATTCGGGGTGAGGGGTGAGGGGTGATTGGTGAGGGGTGAAGGGTAAGGGGTGAGTTGTTTGGAGGGTAGAGTCTGTCAGTTCACATGTGGTGGCTGGAGGAGATGCTAATCTCTCCCCAGCGAACCTGCCCTGGCGACATTTATGTGTTTTAGAGTTTGCGAAATTGAAATTCTAGTCGACATTAGATAAGGAAACGGACAAGGCGGTGTGGGTTTATCAACCACTTATATTTCATTGTCTAAATGAACTGTCAACACCTGAACACCTCAATCTAGTCGCCTAGTGTTATCCACACGGCGATCGGCTAGCATGTGTAGGGGTAGGGGAGGGTACGGGTGGGATGCTGTGAAGGGTGGCCCGGATGTTTGCGGGGGTCAGGGGTGGGGGGGGGGGGGTGCGGTGGGTCTGTGGGTATGTATGGCATAAGGCTGGGTGCGGTTGGAGTTAGGTGGGATACGATAGGTTCGGAACGGGTGGGATGGGGTAATGGTGGATCTAGGTGGATAGCTGGGAGAGTTATATATATGTATGTATTATATTCCATCACGGGTGTAAAATCGTTAGTGTAGCCCTCACCCTCCTGCGCCCCCGCCCACCGTCCCCGCCCACCGCCCTCACTCCCGCTCACGTTATCCCCTGCTTGCATTACGTGAGAGTACAGCAGAATTTTTGCATGTACGGCCGTGGCAGGTGCTGTCGTGGCAGGTGCTGTCGTGGCAGGTGCTGTCGTGGCAGGTGCTGTCATGGCAGGTGCGGACGGATGAGGTCGAGGCAGGTGCGGTCAGATGTGGTAGTTGCAGGTGCGGTCAGTTGTGGTAGTGGCAGGTGCGGTCATGGCAGGTGCGGTCAGATGTTGTCGTGGCAGCTGCGGTCAGTTGTGGTAGTGGCAGGTGCGGTCATGGCAGGTGCGGTCAGATGTTGTCGTGGCAGCTGCGGTCAGTTGTGGTAGTGGCCGGTGCGGTCATGGCAGGTGCGGTCAGATGTGGTCGTAGCAGGTGCAGTCATATGTGGTAGTGGCAGGTACGGTCAGATGTGGTAGTGGCAGGTACGGTCAGATGTGTTAGTGACAGGTGCTGTCAGATGTGTAATTAGTGGCAGGTGCGGTCATATGTGTTAGTGACAGGTGCGGTCAGATGTGTTAGTGACAGGTGCGGTCAGATGTGGTAGTGGCAGGTGCTGTCAGATGTGTAATTAGTGACAGGTGCGGTCAGATGTGGTAGTGGCAGGTGCGGTCAGATGTGTAATTAGTGGCAGGTGCGGTCATATGTGTTAGTGACAGGTGCGGTCAGATGTGTTAGTGACAGGTGCGGTCATATGTGTTAGTGACAGGTGCGGTCAGATGTGTTAGTGACAGGTGCTGTCAGATGTGTAATTAGTGGCAGGTGCGGTCATATGTGTTAGTGACAGGTGCGGTCAGATGTGTTAGTGACAGGTGCGGTCATATGTGTTAGTGACAGGTGCGGTCAGATGTGTTAGTGACAGGTGCGGTCAGATGTGGTAGTGGCAGGTGCTGTCAGATGTGTAATTAGTGACAGGTGCGGTCAGATGTGGTAGTGGCAGGTGCGGTCAGATGTGGTAGTGGCAGGTGCTGTCAGATGTGTAATTAGTGGCAGGTGCGGTCATATGTGTTAGTGACAGGTGCGGTCAGATGTGTTAGTGACAGGTGCGGTCATATGTGTTAGTGACAGGTGCGGTCAGATGTGTTAGTGACAGGTGCGGTCAGATGTGGTAGTGGCAGGTGCTGTCAGATGTGTAATTAGTGGCAGGTGCGGTCATATGTGTTAGTGACAGGTGCGGTCAGATGTGTTAGTGACAGGTGCGGTCATATGTGTTAGTGACAGGTGCGGTCAGATGTGTTAGTGACAGGTGCGGTCAGATGTGGTAGTGGCAGGTGCTGTCAGATGTGTAATTAGTGACAGGTGCGGTCAGATGTGGTAGTGGCAGGTGCGGTCAGATGTGGTAGTGGCAGGTGCGGTCATATGTGGTAGTGGCAGGTGCACCTGTTTAATAGTCATGGCAGGTGCTTTCCACTATGACAGGCGCAGTCTTTCATTGACGGCCTCTTCACGCTACATATATATTAGAAAGCTAGGCGTTGACCGGACTACTTGTTACGGTGTTGGTGCAAGATTTTGACCTATTTGTTGCGCTGATGGAGTGAGTAATTGCCAGGTTTGATCCGCAGTCGACCACTCTTTGCTTCCTGCTACCTTGTAGCGCGACCTGAAAGCTCCTAAAAACTCGACTGACGTTTTCTTTGCATGAGGTACGCTACCAGCCAAGAAAGCGCTGCATTTCCCAAACTTGCTAAAAAAAAGGACGATTTTAGAATGAGAGGTTCTTTAGTTTTTCTCTCTCAACCGCTCATTTAAACATGGACTTTTTTCGTGCTTATCGCTCCGAATCTGGGCCCTGAACATAAGCACGGAAGCGAATTGCTTTGAAATAGTTTTTTGCACGGACAGGGCTATATAACTAACTTCTACGCTTGTTATTTCCTTTTCTGTCGCAGCGCCCTCTATCAGAGACAAGCGGCGCGCACGTGGCAGGCTAGCTCCATATTATCGACCTACTTCACGCGGTGCGTGGAAATGCCAGAGATAACTCCGGGCCAGGGGAGACGCTGGTGCAGATAGAGACAGGGATCGGGCTGTGTATACAGATTATCTCGCTATCCATCATGGGTTTATTGTCAACTGCACTATTATGATATCAGTAGCGACCCCCCGCCGCTGTTGATGTTAGGCGGATGTGGGGCTTGCTGCTGTGCAAGTAAATTGGGTCTCGCAATAGTTTTGGGTCCCCAATTCCACAGTTTTTAAGGCGCCCTGGGTTAATGAGTTTATCAGGATTCAAACTGTACTTTAGAGGCGGATTCATCAGCCATGGGGGGAGAGGAGGAGGGGCTCACATGGATCATGAAATTCCCCATTACCCCATGCGCTTTCAAAAGTTGCCTTCACGAACTCCCTACCCACTCTCGACCATGAAATCTCTTCGTAATTACCCTACGAGGGGGCGCGCTTCAATTTAATTCAATTCGAAATGTTAAGAGAAGAGAAGGGGGGACGCAACCCGCCTGAGCCGTTCTAGGTGAGTGAGGGCACGCGCCGTGTACCCATGGCCTCTTCTATGTGCACCCCACTCTGGATTAGGCATTGAGCCAGACCTCTCTAGGCGCCATTGACCCCAATAAATCACAATATTACGCTTATTTAACTCTCCAAGAGACCCGCATATCAAACGTCAGCTTATCAGAGCGCTGTTGTCAGATATGAGAGGAGGCCTTCCTGGTGTATTGTTGATCGCACTGCGACAAGGGGATCAATAGGTCCCGGGTTCGAATCCGGGCCCGGGAAGACCTTCGATCGTCGTCCCGGGAGGTTCCTTGACCCAGTTTCGCCCTTTTCTCCGGGCCTAAATCACCAACAGTTCATTTCATTTCATGCAGAAATGAACACATTGAGAAATAAAGAGGAATGATGGGGACCCGTGCCTGGCCCACCGCCATCGGGATACCAGTTCAAACGGGCATGGTGACTAACGCACAGATTTACGACGAAATGTTTACTGTCCCGCACATGACTGGCTCTTGTGGTGTCCCGCGCAATTCACGGCTTGGTGTCTGAGGACAAACCCTGACAACGGGCGTGGACCAGAGGCCCAGTAATTTATCTTCCCCTATTTTTTTTGTGTTTTTTTAAGCAGACGACAAGTCAACTCAACTGCTCCCCATCCCGGCGTACTAGTATAATCTAACGGCGTACTAGTATAATCTAACGTAACCGCGCGACTCCCTCTTTTACCTTCAGTTTTACTCTCTTCCCAGGAGCACCACGCGTATGCAATGTGCTTACATCTAGAGACAGCTTGGGATATCCGCTGGTGCCGATCATGTCCAATGTCCGCTCCCCCGTCCCTGCCCCCCCCCCCCCCCCACCCCCCCTCCTCCGCCGCCACTGCCCCCATCCCAACTAAACACCCCGGACGGCGATAGTGTTATCTTGTTAACTCGGGATTTTTCCCTGTAAAAATAAATGAGACCGCTGCCCTGCCCCTGACAGAGCGAGTGAGTTGTCCCGCTTTACTGAAATCTGAAATAGAACGAAGCAGACGACAGACTCAAGCGCGTGTAGGTCGGCCCGCTCGCTCGCTCGCTGCTGGGGTTGAGAGCCTAGCTCTCAGTGTCGCACGTGTTTTTACTTTAATCACCGTGGTATGCGTGTCTTGTTTTCAGAGCTGCACCTTTTGGGCGCTGGCTTACAGCAAGACGTTCGTGGTGTGTGTGAGGTTAGGCCTCGGGTCGCCGTCCAACGACACCACGGTGGAGTACACCCCGTGGAGACAGCAGAAAGTCAACCCCGATGGTGAGCGCTGGATAAACAACTCCCCCTATATATATATACATGTATTATACATGCTTGTTAACCCCGGGGTGAAACCCCACACCGGTCCCACATACCCAGAAAAAATAACCACCCTCTCCCTCCCTCTTGCATAGTCTTATGCCGGACGTATATAGTTTATTGAGGTGGTGATGGGAGAGGGGGGGGGGGGGGTGCGGTAGTGGGCTCTAGGGTGATGAGCCACTTGAGTGGACCATGCTGAATGATACCCACAGGGCAGAAGGCAAGGGTCAGGGTCATTTTAACTGTTCAAACAAGCCCCAGCTGTAAGGTTTTGACAAAAGCACCCCCCCCCCACCCATCCACCTGTTCGTACTCTTTAATATAAAACTAGGTCATGTATATCTAGATAGGACTCATTTAATATTGGCCAGTTCATGGTCAGTTTGTAAACACACATGGTCGTTTCACTTGGCTAGCTTTTGCAGGAAAAGTTTAACTTCTAAACGCATATTGCGATAATGATTAAGGTCAAGGTCAAAAGATCAAGTTTTTTGTCGCACGTCATTTATTCTGGTTATTTTTGCCGAGCGCTTGGTTACTATTTGGTACGATTTAATATAGTGAAACTGAAGAGAGCTTAAACATAGGATTATTTTCTTCCTCTTAAACCAATGTGATCATATCCCGAGGCGAATGCTCTATTTGGAACACGGAAGGGGTTAGGCCCAATTATTGCTGAAAATATCGCAATTTTCGTCCAGACCTGTGTTTTTGGGTGGCGGGTGAGGATCCCCCCCCCCCCCCCCACCCCCCGCGCCTGTTACGCTGGTTATTCCCGCTCTCTTATGAGACTTGTGAAGGAGTCTCTTACTCCAGTCTCCATACAGTAACGCCACCTAACGTCTCTACGGCGAGTTATCCAGTCAGATTCATCCTTTGGCGTCCTCCCTGGATCAACGTGTTCCCTTAAATGTGTTGTTTCAGTCCGGATCCCGCCGGTCATCCGGAAGGGTCCCACGCCGGGGGACCTCATTCTCCGGATGAACAGCGTGCGTCCCGGATTCCTGAGGACTCCTGTCTGGATGCCGTGCACGACGTCCGGAGCACCCTCCCCCAGGTGAGTATGGGACAGGTGGGGCACTGGCGGACTCGGAAGGGGGAGGTTGGGAGGCAGGGGGAGGGGCGTGGAAACCCCGTTTTGGTGCGTGCTCCATTTTTGGTTTGAACCCTCCACCCGCCCAGTTTTGGGTTGTGGATCTCACTCCGGTCGTAAGTGTTTCGCAGAGGTCACCCCTACCGCCACCGCCCTGCGCCCCCTATCGCCACCGCCCTCCAACCTCTACCACCACCGCCCTCCACCCTCTACCGCCACCGCTCTGCGCCCCAGTTCATTTTCAGAGAGCTTTCTCCCCAAAAGTTCTTCGGAGAGCTCATTTCACCCCATGGATGCACTTTCAAAAGTTGGCTTCACTAACTCCCTACCCACTCTCGACCTTGAAATCTCTTCGCCTCGTTATATAGGTTAGTTAGGGTCGTAACCTCACCCTGAAACAGTACACTACTACTACCCCCCCACCCCCCATCCCGCGTCCGTGCCCTCGCCAGAGTCCAGGAAGAGTGCAGGTCTCCTCCACGGTGACCTGGATGCGCGAAGAATCGCGATCGTGTAGTTTGCGCTGTATGTTGATGACCTGCGTTGAGTGGTATTCACCTTGAGCCACGGGGCGACGCTGGAAAGCCCCGCGTGACAGAAATATGACGTATATAACAATCGTTGCCATGTCGACGGGCGGCGTTCCTTTCAGTGCCTCGTGTCGGCGGGGTATCTAAGGTTTCATTCAGCGTGCGTAATTAGCGACAATTTCCTTTATAAACACTCGCTCATAGTATAGACCAAGTAACCTTAGTGATGATTACTACTCTCGTGCGAAAAAGAAGTCTTTCATCCATACAGCAGCCCCAAGTAGCGAAGGTGATTTCAGTGGGACAGATGTCGAGCATGAACCGAGGGTGAAGGGGTGAAAGTGGAGGGTGGGGCGCAAATAAGGGGGGGGGGGGTGGAGGTGGCGAGGCGGGCACTATGGCAAGCGCTCGGTAGTTTATAGAGATTGTGGATTTCAAAGGCTTGTACCACACTCTATATGAGGCTTTTTCTTGTCTTTTTCTACGTTAGATCGAGGGCGTGCATTCGGCTGGCTCCCCTCTCTGCATCTTATAATAATGTGCTGTTAAATGTTTGGTCTTTTCAAGCTAAAACTATTATATAACAGGAGAAGAGAGAAAAAATTAGTGCTTTAGTTTGAGCGGCTGTCAGTTTTAGCGCTTTCCTTGTTCGACTGCGAGTCGTGAATTTCGTGTTACATACATTCACGTCGTATATATAACAGTTAGCCTACATATATATATACTCTATATAGCGAAAATGATGGGTTAGACCCCCCCCCTCACCCACCTCTTCGTAACCGTGTCGAAAACATTTCCCCACCCCCGATTCCCGCTGCCCCTGTTACATACATGTACATGGTATATAGCAGTGTTACTGTGTCTAGAAGTTGTTGTGTAATTCAGAATAAATATAGATGGAAATAACGGTACGTGCCTGTATATAGCATGGTTGCGTATTGCTTCCGATATAATAACAATATATAGCAGTCCCTGATATATTTATACCACTATACTGCCGTATATAGGCCTATATAGGGCCCCATAAGACTATAGAAATACCGCTATATATATATATATATCTTTGTATATGGCAGTGTTCCTATATACAACACTTTGGCCGTATATAACATCATTGCTGTACAAAGCGGTGTAGCTGTAGGCCTACATGTCAGTAATTATATTGCTAAAGCGGCAGGCCCTATACCTATATATATAACATTATATCCCAATAAAGAACTTCATTAATGCCGCCAATATTTACCAGTCCTAAAGTATTAAAACATGATAAACGAACACGCGAGGTTACCCATGTTTATTTTCCGTGTCTTGTATATCACTTCCCTTACATAGTAACCCCGACAAAGACCTTATTGATAGCTCTCTCGACAACGCCTGAGATCGGATAATGAAGTGGGGGGTGGAGGGAGGGGGGGGGGGGTGAGGTGGTACGTGGTGCTTACCCATATCATCTTAACCTACACATCGCCTTTCCCCGATTTATAACTACTAACTGTGACGTTAGTTCCACGCGATACATATGTATTCAATATAACTTCACGATATATCTATTAAAATGGACCAGTTAAATATGTTAAAGTGAAAATGAAATGGCCCAGTTAACTACCATGCGTAGGGAATTATGGAGAGCATCGACCCCAGTGAGGAGTCATTTTGTGCTAGTTTTTAGGCCTATTAGATAGATATATATATATGTCCATGTTGCCACCGCAATAGGGTCTGTAAGTGACGTCACAGACAGCGCTCGTTCACCTCCAGCGAATCCGGTTTTGGGTACATGACACTTCACCGCCCCATATACATAACACGGGGAGCTCTTTGTAATTGCGTGAAACGCACAAAAAACCCAGCGTCGTTCGATTTAAAACTAGTATGGTATGGAGGTACAGCCCCAAACATTTACTCCACATGGTTTTCAACTCTAACAGTGCATTCATATCCAAAACATCACCGAGTCTAGTTTGAGGCCCATAGTAAAGTATAGGGACCCGCTGACTCGTTGTACCCAGAATGGTTGTTTCTAGAGGTGAGCGCGCGCTGTCTGTGACGTCACTTACATACCTTATTAGAGGACTTGACACATCCGACAGCTAAATATAATTGTTGCCGTTTCTTGGAAATGTGTTTGAGGGGAAAGCAAATATTCAGTACAGCTATAAAATGATTCATTGCGTCATTTGCTATTTTTCCCGCTGCAGTATATCTTGGTGGCGATAGCGTCATGGGCTATTTTTCCCGCTGCAGTATATCCTGGTGGCGCCAAGGAACCGCCGGTGATCCAGAAGAGGTACTCGCAGGCGCAGGCCTCCGTATCCTTGACAACGGCACCCTCGTAGTCTCTGGCGAGTTTGGCGCCGGGCACGAGGGGCGCTATTGGTGCGTAGCGGAGAATGACTACGGTAAAGCCTTGTCGTCCGCTACGACATTGCTCCGGCCAGGTGAGCGAAAACAAACTTTGCGTCCTTTGAGAAACTCAATGTTGACGTCACTTTTAGTATAATATTTACGCTTATGAGTGATAGATTTAGAAGGAATGCTCCTTACGGAAGTCATTCTGTCATAATGCGTTCTTTACAAGAAGCCGCTTTTAGAATCATTGGCGTCATTGAAAAGGTAAAGCCACTACTATATATGACACCAGAAATAGTCGTCATAATGCTTCCATAGTCAACTATTGTATTCATAAAGAAGTTCTGCATAACCCAGCGTACAATATGGGATGAACGCGTGTGTTCTCGAGGCTATTACCAGCAAACACCTGAGACATTGCCTTACAAAGACGCCATCCCTCTGCATGTGATTCCGTTTGCACTCTACGTTAAAATCTGGATGACCACTCCCAGATCTCCAATCGCTATTCCCTCCCAAGCCACGTTATGGGTACGTTATGAGGCTGAGGTTCTGGGCTCCTGCCATATGATTGCTCTCGACCCTGGGCGGACAATGTTACCAAGTTTCCATTCTCTAGGTGGAGCTCCGTTCCTCCGCTCAGATATATGAATATTAAGTCCTTCTTGTACTTTTTATTTATTTCCGAGAAAGACGTTGTGTACGCACCGATTATATCATCCAGATATTTACTTACTGATTTAGCATAGTGAGTCGAAGGCAGAGCTTTAAAAAAAATTAATTTCGCAATCGACGATAATGCGGTCGCTATTTTGGTCGTTATCCCTTCAAAACACGCTATGGGTACGTTATGATGTAGTTTCCTATATCATTTTTCTCGGACCTGGTTGGACAATGTTGCCCCCTCCCCCCTCCCCCCCCCCCCCCACCACCCACCAATATTACCACCAGACATCGAGATGATGTTCCCATTCGCTATGTGGAGCTCCGTTGCTCCGATCAGCTTTCTTAAGGACATTTTATTTTGGATAATAGCTGATACTTGAGTCGCCATTTTGCCCACCAGTGTTAAACCCTTCCCCCGGGGATGGGGAGGTGGAGGAACACCGTGTCTCCCGCGGGGACGGCCAGGTGTTGCGGTGCCGACCCCCCCACAGCCTCCCCCCAGCCAACGTCATCTGGCATCGAGAGGTCGACTATGACGGGTATCCGGAGATGGATCCTATGAATCTGGATCAGCGCGTCACTCAGACACTGAGCGGTAAGTCCAAGCCATCTGATTGTGCGCGTCACTCAGACACTGAGCGGTAAGTCCAAGCCATCTGGATCCGCGCGTCACTCAGACACTGAGCGGTAAGTCCAAGCCATCTGGATGTGCGCGTCACTCAGACACTGAGCGGTAAGTCCAAGCCATCTGGATCAGCGCGTCACTCAGACACTGAGCGGTAAGTCCAAGCCAGCTGGATGTGCGCGTCACTCAGACACTGAGCGGTAAGTCCAAGCCATCTGGATGTGCGCGTCACTCAGACACTGAGCGGTAAGTCCAAGCCATCTGGATCAGCGCGTCACTCAGACACTGAGCGGTAAGTCCAAGCCATCTGGATGTGCGCGTCACTCAGACACTGAGCGGTAAGTCCAAGCCATCTGGATGTGCGCGTCACTCAGACACTGAGCGGTAAGTCCAAGCCATCTGGATCAGAGCGTCACTCAGACACTGAGCGGTAAGTCCAAGCCATCTGGATGTGCGCGTCACTCAGACACTGAGCGGTAAGTCCAAGCCATCTGGATCAGAGCGTCACTCAGACACTGAGCGGTAAGTCCAAGCCATCTGGATCAGAGCGTCACTCAGACACTGAGCGGTAAGTCCAAGCCAGCTGGATGTGCGCGTCACTCAGACACTGAGCGGTAAGTCCAAGCCATCTGGATCAGCGCGTCACTCAGACACTGAGCGGTAAGTCCAAGCCATCTGGATCAGCGCGTCACTCAGACACTGAGCGGTAAGTCCAAGCCATCTGGATGTGCGCGTCACTCAGACACTGAGCGGTAAGTCCAAGCCATCTGGATCAGAGCGTCACTCAGACACTGAGCGGTAAGTCCAAGCCATCTGGATCAGCGCGTCACTCAGACACTGAGCGGTAAGTCCAAGCCATCTGGATCAGAGCGTCACTCAGACACTGAGCGGTAAGTCCAAGCCATCTGGATCAGAGCGTCACTCAGACACTGAGCGGTAAGTCCAAGCCAGCTGGATGTGCGCGTCACTCAGACACTGAGCGGTAAGTCCAAGCCATCTGGATCAGCGCGTCACTCAGACACTGAGCGGTAAGTCCAAGCCATCTGGATCAGAGCGTCACTCAGACACTGAGCGGTAAGTCCAAGCCAGCTGGATGTGCGCGTCACTCAGACACTGAGCGGTAAGTCCAAGCCATCTGGATCAGCGCGTCACTCAGACACTGAGCGGTAAGTCCAAGCCATCTGGATCAGCGCGGTACTCAGACACTGAGCGGTAAGTCCAAGCCATCTGGATCAGCGCGTCACTCAGACACTGAGCGGTAAGTCCAAGCCATCTGGATGTGCGCGTCACTCAGACACTGAGCGGTAAGTCCAAGCCATCTGGATCAGCGCGTCACTCAGACACTGAGCGGTAAGTCCAAGCCATCTGGATCAGCGCGTCACTCAGACACTGAGCGGTAAGTCCAAGCAATCTGGATGTGCGCGTCACTCAGACACTGAGCGGTAAGTCCAAGCCATCTGGATCAGCGCGTCACTCAGACACTGAGCGGTAAGTCCAAGCCATCTGGATCAGCGCGTCACTCAGACACTGAGCGGTAAGTCCAAGCCATCTGGATGTGCGCGTCACTCAGACACTGAGCGGTAAGTCCAAGCCATCTGGATCAGCGCGTCACTCAGACACTGAGCGGTAAGTCCAAGCCATCTGGATCAGAGCGTCACTCAGACACTGAGCGGTAAGTCCAAGCCATCTGGATCAGAGCGTCACTCAGACACTGAGCGGTAAGTCCAAGCCAGCTGGATGTGCGCGTCACTCAGACACTGAGCGGTAAGTCCAAGCCATCTGGATCAGCGCGTCACTCAGACACTGAGCGGTAAGTCCAAGCCATCTGGATGTGCGCGTCACTCAGACACTGAGCGGTAAGTCCAAGCCAGCTGGATGTGCGCGTCACTCAGACACTGAGCGGTAAGTCCAAGCCATCTGGATCAGCGCGTCACTCAGACACTGAGCGGTAAGTCCAAGCCATCTTGATCAGCGCGTCACTCAGACACTGTGCGGTAAGTCCAAGCCATCTGGATCAGCGCGTCACTCAGACACTGAGCGGTAAGTCCAAGCCATCTGGATCAGCGCGTCACTCAGACACTGAGCGGTAAGTCCAAGCCATCTGGATCAGAGCGTCACTCAGACACTGAGCGGTAAGTCCCAGCCATCTGGATGTGCGCGTCACTCAGACACTGAGCGGTAAGTCCAAGCCATCTGGATCAGAGCGTCACTCAGACACTGAGCGGTAAGTCCAAGCCATCTGGATGTGCGCGTCACTCAGACACTGAGCGGTAAGTCCAAGCCATCTGGATGTGCGTGTCACTCAGACACTGAGCGGTAAGTCCAAGCCATCTGGATCAGCGCGTCACTCAGACACTGAGCGGTAAGTCCAAGCCATCTGGATCAGCGCGTCACTCAGACACTGAGCGGTAAGTCCAAGCCATCTGGATCAGCGCGTCACTCAGACACTGAGCGGTAAGTCCAAGCCATCTGGATCAGCGCGTCACTCAGACACTGAGCGGTAAGTCCAAGCCATCTGGATGTGCGCGTCACTCAGACACTGAGCGGTAAGTCCAAGCCATCTGGATCAGCGCGTCACTCAGACACTGAGCGGTAAGTCCAAGCCATCTGGATCAGCGCGTCACTCAGACACTGAGCGGTAAGTCCAAGCCATCTGGATGTGCGCGTCACTCAGACACTGAGCGGTAAGTCCAAGCCATCTGGATGTGCGCGACACTCAGACACTGAGCGGTAAGTCCAAGCCATCTTGATCAGCGCGTCACTCAGACACTGAGCGGTAAGTCCAAGCCATCTGGATCAGCGCGTCACTCAGACACTGAGCGGTAAGTCCAAGCCATCTGGATCAGCGCGTCACTCAGACACTGAGCGGTAAGTCCAAGCCATCTGGATCAGAGCGTCACTCAGACACTGAGCGGTAAGTCCAAGCCATCTGGATGTGCGCGTCACTCAGACACTGAGCGGTAAGTCCAAGCCATCTGGATCAGAGCGTCACTCAGACACTGAGCGGTAAGTCCAAGCCAGCTGGATGTGCGCGTCACTCAGACACTGAGCGGTAAGTCCAAGCCATCTGGATCAGCGCGTCACTCAGACACTGAGCGGTAAGTCCAAGCCATCTGGATCAGCGCGTCACTCAGACACTGAGCGGTAAGTCCAAGCCATCTGGATGTGCGCGACACTCAGACACTGAGCGGTAAGTCCAAGCCATCTGGATGTGCGCGTCACTCAGACACTGAGCGGTAAGTCCAAGCCATCTGGATCAGCGCGTCACTCAGACACTGAGCGGTAAGTCCAAGCCATCTGGATGTGCGCGTCACTCAGACACTGAGCGGTAAGTCCAAGCCATCTGGATGTGCGCGTCACTCAGACACTGAGCGGTAAGTCCAAGCCATCTGGATGTGCGCGTCACTCAGACACTGAGCGGTAAGTCCAAGCCATCTGGATGTGCGCGTCACTCAGACACTGAGCGGTAAGTCCAAGCCATCTGGATCAGCGCGTCACTCAGACACTGAGCGGTAAGTCCAAGCCATCTGGATCAGCGCGTCACTCAGACACTGAGCGGTAAGTCCAAGCCATCTGGATGTGCGCGTCACTCAGACACTGAGCGGTAAGTCCAAGCCATCTGGATCAGCGCGTCACTCAGACACTGAGCGGTAAGTCCAAGCCATCTGGATCAGCGCGTCACTCAGACACTGAGCGGTACGTCCAAGCCATCTGGATCAGCGCGTCACTCAGACACTGAGCGGTAAGTCCAAGCCATCTGGATGTGCGCGTCACTCAGACACTGAGCGGTAAGTCCAAGCCATCTGGATGTGCGCGTCACTCAGACACTGAGCGGTAAGTCCAAGCCATCTGGATCAGCGCGTCACTCAGACACTGAGCGGTAAGTCCAAGCCATCTGGATCAGCGCGTCACTCAGACACTGAGCGGTAAGTCCAAGCCATCTGGATGTGCGCGTCACTCAGACACTGAGCGGTAAGTCCAAGCCATCTGGATCAGCGCGTCACTTAGACACTGAGCGGTAAGTCCAAGCCATCTGGATCAGCGCGTCACTCAGACACTGAGCGGTAAGTCCAAGCCATCTTGATCAGCGCGTCACTCAGACACTGAGCGGTAAGTCCAAGCCATCTGGATTAGCGCGGTACTCAGACACCGAGCGGTAAGTCCAAGCCATCTGGATGTGCGCGTCACTCAGACACTGAGCGGTAAGTCCAAGCCATCTGGATCAGCGCGTCACTCAGACACTGAGCGGTAAGTCCAAGCCAGCTGGATGTGCGCGTCACTCAGACACTGAGCGGTAAGTCCAAGCCATCTGGATCAGCGCGTCACTCAGACACTGAGCGGTAAGTCCAAGCCATCTGGATCAGCGCGTCACTCAGACACTGAGCGGTAAGTCCAAGCCATCTGGATCAGCGCGTCACTCAGACACTGAGCGGTAAGTCCAAGCCAGCTGGATGTGCGCGTCACTCAGACACTGAGCGGTAAGTCCAAGCCATCTGGATCAGCGCGTCACTCAGACACTGAGCGGTAAGTCCAAGCCATCTTGATCAGCGCGTCACTCAGACACTGAGCGGTAAGTCCAAGCCATCTGGATCAGCGCGTCACTCAGACACTGAGCGGTAAGTCCAAGCCAGCTGGATGTGCGCGTCACTCAGACACTGAGCGGTAAGTCCAAGCCATCTGGATCAGCGCGTCACTCAGACACTGAGCGGTAAGTCCAAGCCATCTTGATCAGCGCGTCACTCAGACACTGAGCGGTAAGTCCAAGCCATCTGGATCAGCGCGTCACTCAGACACTGAGCGGTAAGTCCAAGCCAGCTGGATGTGCGCGTCACTCAGACACTGAGCGGTAAGTCCAAGCCATCTGGATCAGCGCGTCACTCAGACACTGAGCGGTAAGTCCAAGCCAGCTGGATGTGCGCGTCACTCAGACACTGAGCGGTAAGTCCAAGCCATCTGGATCAGCGCGTCACTCAGACACTGAGCGGTAAGTCCAAGCCATCTGGATCAGCGCGTCACTCAGACACTGAGCGGTAAGTCCAAGCCATCTTGATCAGCGCGTCACTCAGACACTGAGCGGTAAGTCCAAGCCATCTGGATTAGCGCGGTACTCAGACACCGAGCGGTAAGTCCAAGCCATCTGGATGTGCGCGTCACTCAGACACTGAGCGGTAAGTCCAAGCCATCTGGATCAGCGCGTCACTCAGACACTGAGCGGTAAGTCCAAGCCAGCTGGATGTGCGCGTCACTCAGACACTGAGCGGTAAGTCCAAGCCATCTGGATCAGCGCGTCACTCAGACACTGAGCGGTAAGTCCAAGCCATCTGGATCAGCGCGTCACTCAGACACTGAGCGGTAAGTCCAAGCCATCTGGATCAGCGCGTCACTCAGACACTGAGCGGTAAGTCCAAGCCAGCTGGATGTGCGCGTCACTCAGACACTGAGCGGTAAGTCCAAGCCATCTGGATCAGCGCGTCACTCAGACACTGAGCGGTAAGTCCAAGCCATCTTGATCAGCGCGTCACTCAGACACTGAGCGGTAAGTCCAAGCCATCTGGATCAGCGCGTCACTCAGACACTGAGCGGTAAGTCCAAGCCAGCTGGATGTGCGCGTCACTCAGACACTGAGCGGTAAGTCCAAGCCATCTGGATCAGCGCGTCACTCAGACACTGAGCGGTAAGTCCAAGCCATCTTGATCAGCGCGTCACTCAGACACTGAGCGGTAAGTCCAAGCCATCTGGATCAGCGCGTCACTCAGACACTGAGCGGTAAGTCCAAGCCAGCTGGATGTGCGCGTCACTCAGACACTGAGCGGTAAGTCCAAGCCATCTGGATCAGCGCGTCACTCAGACACTGAGCGGTAAGTCCAAGCCATCTTGATCAGCGCGTCACTCAGACACTGAGCGGTAAGTCCAAGCCATCTGAATCAGCGCGTCACTCAGACACTGAGCGGTAAGTCCAAGCCAGCTGGATGTGCGCGTCACTCAGACACTGAGCGGTAAGTCCAAGCCATCTGGATGTGCGCGTCACTCAGACACTGAGCGGTAAGTCCAAGCCATCTGGATGTGCGCGTCACTCAGACACTGAGCGGTAAGTCCAAGCCATCTGGATCAGCGCGTCACTCAGACACTGAGCGGTAAGTCCAAGCCAGCTGGATGTGCGCGTCACTCAGACACTGAGCGGTAAGTCCAAGCCATCTGAATCAGCGCGTCACTCAGACACTGAGCGGTAAGTCCAAGCCAGCTGGATGTGCGCGTCACTCAGACACTGAGCGGTAAGTCCAAGCCATCTGGATCAGCGCGTCACTCAGACACTGAGCGGTAAGTCCAATCCATCTAGATCAGCGCGTCACTCAGACACTGAGCGGTAAGTCCAAGCCATCTGGATCAGCGCGTCACTCAGACACTGAGCGGTAAGTCCAAGCCATCTGGATGTGCGCGTCACTCAGACACTGAGCGGTAAGTCCAAGCCATCTGAATCAGCGCGTCACTCAGACACTGAGCGGTAAGTCCAAGCCATCTGAATCAGCGCGTCACTCAGACACTGAGCGGTAAGTCCAAGCCATCTGGATCAGCGCGTCACTCAGACACTGAGCGGTAAGTCCAAGCCATCTGAATCAGCGCGTCACTCAGACACTGAGCGGTAAGTCCAAGCCATCTGAATCAGCGCGTCACTCAGACACTGAGCGGTAAGTCCAAGCCATCTGGATCAGCGCGTCACTCAGACACTGAGCGGTAAGTCCAAGCCATCTGGATCAGAGCGTCACTCAGACACTGAGCGGTAAGTCCAAGCCATCTGGATCAGCGCGTCACTCAGACACTGAGCGGTAAGTCCAAGCCAGCTGGATGTGCGCGTCACTCAGACACTGAGCGGTAAGTCCAAGCCATCTGGATCAGCGCGTCACTCAGACACTGAGCGGTAAGTCCAAGCCATCTGGATGTGCGCGTCACTCAGACACTGAGCGGTAAGTCCAAGCCATCTTGATCAGCGCGTCACTCAGACACTGAGCGGTAAGTCCAAGCCATCTGGATCAGCGCGTCACTCAGACACTGAGCGGTAAGTCCAAGCCATCTGAATCAGCGCGTCACTCAGACACTGAGCGGTAAGTCCAAGCCATCTGGATCAGAGCGTCACTCAGACACTGAGCGGTAAGTCCAAGCCATCTGGATCAGCGCGTCACTCAGACACTGAGCGGTAAGTCCAAGCCAGCTGGATGTGCGCGTCACTCAGACACTGAGCGGTAAGTCCAAGCCATCTGGATCAGCGCGTCACTCAGACACTGAGCGGTAAGTCCAAGCCATCTGGATGTGCGCGTCACTCAGACACTGAGCGGTAAGTCCAAACCATCTTGATCAGCGCGTCACTCAGACACTGAGCGGTAAGTCCAAGCCATCTGGATCAGCGCGTCACTCAGACACTGAGCGGTAAGTCCAAGCCAGCTGGATGTGCGCGTCACTCAGACACTGAGCGGTAAGTCCAAGCCATCTGGATCAGCGCGTCACTCAGACACTGAGCGGTAAGTCCAAGCCAGCTGGATGTGCGCGTCACTCAGACACTGAGCGGTAAGTCCAAGCCATCTGGATCAGCGCGTCACTCAGACACTGAGCGGTAAGTCCAAGCCATCTTGATCAGCGCGTCACTCAGACACTGAGCGGTAAGTCCAAGCCATCTGAATCAGCGCGTCACTCAGACACTGAGCGGTAAGTCCAAGCCATCTGGATGTGCGCGTCACTCAGACACTGAGCGGTAAGTCCAAGCCATCTGGATCAGCGCGTCACTCAGACACTGAGCGGTAAGTCCAAGCCATCTTGATCAGCGCGTCACTCAGACACTGAGCGGTAAGTCCAAGCCATCTGGATCAGCGCGTCACTCAGACACTGAGCGGTAAGTCCAAGCCAGCTGGATGTGCGCGTCACTCAGACACTGAGCGGTAAGTCCAAGCCATCTGGATCAGCGCGTCACTCAGACACTGAGCGGTAAGTCCAAGCCATCTGGATGTGCGCGTCACTCAGACACTGAGCGGTAAGTCCAAGCCATCTGGATCAGCGCGTCACTCAGACACTGAGCGGTAAGTCCAAGCCAGCTGGATGTGCGCGTCACTCAGACACTGAGCGGTAAGTCCAAGCCATCTGAATCAGCGCGTCACTCAGACACTGAGCGGTAAGTCCAAGCCATCTGAATCAGCGCGTCACTCAGACACTGAGCGGTAAGTCCAAGCCATCTGGATCAGCGCGTCACTCAGACACTGAGCGGTAAGTCCAAGCCATCTGGATCAGCGCGTCACTCAGACACTGAGCGGTAAGTCCAAGCCATCTTGATCAGCGCGTCACTCAGACACTGAGCGGTAAGTCCAAGCCATCTGAATCAGCGCGTCACTCAGACACTGAGCGGTAAGTCCAAGCCATCTTGATCAGCGCGTCACTCAGACACTGAGCGGTAAGTCCAAGCCATCTGAATCAGCGCGTCACTCAGACACTGAGCGGTAAGTCCAAGCCATCTTGATCAGCGCGTCACTCAGACACTGAGCGGTAAGTCCAAGCCATCTGAATCAGCGCGTCACTCAGACACTGAGCGGTAAGTCCAAGCCATCTGGATGTGCGCGTCACTCAGACACTGAGCGGTAAGTCCAAGCCATCTGGATCAGCGCGTCACTCAGACACTGAGCGGTAAGTCCAAGCCATCTGGATCAGCGCGTCACTCAGACACTGAGCGGTAAGTCCAAGCCATCTGGATGTGCGCGTCACTCAGACACTGAGCGGTAAGTCCAAGCCATCTGGATCAGCGCGTCACTCAGACACTGAGCGGTAAGTCCAAGCCATCTGGATCCGCGCGTCACTCAGACACTGAGCGGTAAGTCCAAGCCATCTGGATCAGCGCGTCACTCAGACACTGAGCGGTAAGTCCAAGCCATCTGGATCAGCGCGTCACTCAGACACTGAGCGGTAAGTCCAAGCCATCTGGATGTGCGCGTCACTCAGACACTGAGCGGTAAGTCCAAGCCAGCTGGATGTGCGCGTCACTCAGACACTGAGCGGTAAGTCCGAGCCATCTGGATCAGAGCGTCACTCAGACACTGAGCGGTAAGTCCAAGCCATCTGGATCAGCGCGTCACTCAGACACTGAGCGGTAAGTCCAAGCCATCTGGATGTGCGCGTCACTCAGACACTGAGCGGTAAGTCCAAGCCAGCTGGATGTGCGCGTCACTCAGACACTGAGCGGTAAGTCCAAGCCATCTGGATCAGCGCGTCACTCAGACACTGAGCGGTAAGTCCAAGCCATCTGGATCAGCGCGTCACTCAGACACTGAGCGGTAAGTCCAAGCCAGCTGGATGTGCGCGTCACTCAGACACTGAGCGGTAAGTCCAAGCCATCTGGATGTGCGCGTCACTCAGACACTGAGCGGTAAGTCCAAGCCATCTGGATGTGCGCGTCACTCAGACACTGAGCGGTAAGTCCAAGCCATCTGGATCAGCGCGTCACTCAGACACTGAGCGGTAAGTCCAAGCCATCTGGATCAGCGCGTCACTCAGACACTGAGCGGTAAGTCCAAGCCAGCTGGATGTGCGCGTCACTCAGACACTGAGCGGTAAGTCCAAGCCATCTGGATCAGAGCGTCACTCAGACACTGAGCGGTAAGTCCAAGCCATCTGGATCAGCGCGTCACTCAGACACTGAGCGGTAAGTCCAAGCCATCTGGATCAGCGCGTCACTCAGACACTGAGCGGTAAGTCCAAGCCATCTGAATCAGCGCGTCACTCAGACACTGAGCGGTAAGTCCAAGCCATCTGGATGTGCGCGTCACTCAGACACTGAGCGGTAAGTCCAAGCCATCTGGATCAGCGCGTCACTCAGACACTGAGCGGTAAGTCCAAGCCATCTGGATCAGCGCGTCACTCAGACACTGAGCGGTAAGTCCAAGCCATCTGGATGTGCGCGTCACTCAGACACTGAGCGGTAAGTCCAAGCCATCTGGATCAGAGCGTCACTCAGACACTGAGCGGTAAGTCCAAGCCATCTGGATGTGCGCGTCACTCAGACACTGAGCGGTAAGTCCAAGCCATCTGGATGTGCGCGTCACTCAGACACTGAGCGGTAAGTCCAAGCCAGCTGGATGTGCGCGTCACTCAGACACTGAGCGGTAAGTCCAAGCCATCTGGATGTGCGCGTCACTCAGACACTGAGCGGTAAGTCCAAGCCATCTGGATGTGCGCGTCACTCAGACACTGAGCGGTAAGTCCAAGCCATCTGGATCAGCGCGTCACTCAGACACTGAGCGGTAAGTCCAAGCCATCTGGATCAGCGCGTCACTCAGACACTGAGCGGTAAGTCCAAGCCAGCTGGATGTGCGCGTCACTCAGACACTGAGCGGTAAGTCCAAGCCATCTGGATCAGAGCGTCACTCAGACACTGAGCGGTAAGTCCAAGCCATCTGGATCAGCGCGTCACTCAGACACTGAGCGGTAAGTCCAAGCCATCTGGATCAGCGCGTCACTCAGACACTGAGCGGTAAGTCCAAGCCATCTGGATCAGCGCGTCACTCAGACACTGAGCGGTAAGTCCAAGCCATCTGGATCAGCGCGTCACTCAGACACTGAGCGGTAAGTCCAAGCCATCTGAATCAGCGCGTCACTCAGACACTGAGCGGTAAGTCCAAGCCATCTGGATGTGCGCGTCACTCAGACACTGAGCGGTAAGTCCAAGCCATCTGGATCAGCGCGTCACTCAGACACTGAGCGGTAAGTCCAAGCCATCTGGATCAGCGCGTCACTCAGACACTGAGCGGTAAGTCCAAGCCATCTGGATGTGCGCGTCACTCAGACACTGAGCGGTAAGTCCAAGCCATCTGGATCAGAGCGTCACTCAGACACTGAGCGGTAAGTCCAAGCCATCTGGATGTGCGCGTCACTCAGACACTGAGCGGTAAGTCCAAGCCATCTGGATCCGCGCGTCACTCAGACACTGAGCGGTAAGTCCAAGCCATCTGGATCAGCGCGTCACTCAGACACTGAGCGGTAAGTCCAAACCATCTGGATGTGCGCGTCACTCAGACACTGAGCGGTAAGTCCAAACCATCTGGATGTGCGCGTCACTCAGACACTGAGCGGTAGGTCCAAGCCATCTGGATCAGCGCGTCACTCAGACACTGAGCGGTAAGTCCAAGCAATCTGGATGTGCGCGTCACTCAGACACTGAGCGGTAAGTCCAAGCCATCTGGATCCGCGCGTCACTCAGACACTGAGCGGTAAGTCCAAGCCATCTGGATCCGCGCGTCACTCAGACACTGAGCGGTAAGTCCAAGCCATCTGGATGTGCGCGTCACTCAGACACTGAGCGGTAAGTCCAAGCCATCTGGATGTGCGCGTCACTCAGACACTGAGCGGTAAGTCCAAGCCATCTGGATGTGCGCGTCACTCAGACACTGAGCGGTAAGTCCAAGCCATCTGGATCCGCGCGTCACTCAGACACTGAGCGGTAAGTCCAAGCCATCTGGATCAGCGCGTCACTCAGACACTGAGCGGTAAGTCCAAACCATCTGGATGTGCGCGTCACTCAGACACTGAGCGGTAAGTCCAAACCATCTGGATGTGCGCGTCACTCAGACACTGAGCGGTAGGTCCAAGCCATCTGGATCAGCGCGTCACTCAGACACTGAGCGGTAAGTCCAAGCAATCTGGATGTGCGCGTCACTCAGACACTGAGCGGTAAGTCCAAGCCATCTGGATCCGCGCGTCACTCAGACACTGAGCGGTAAGTCCAAGCCATCTGGATCCGCGCGTCACTCAGACACTGAGCGGTAAGTCCAAGCCATCTGGATCAGCGCGTCACTCAGACACTGAGCGGTAAGTCCAAGCCATCTGGATGTGCGCGTCACTCAGACACTGAGCGGTAAGTCCAAGCCATCTGGATGTGCGCGTCACTCAGACACTGAGCGGTAAGTCCAAGCCATCTGGATGTGCGCGTCACTCAGACACTGAGCGGTAAGTCCAAGCCATCTGGATCAGCGCGTCACTCAGACACTGAGCGGTAAGTCCAAACCATCTGGATGTGCGCGTCACTCAGACACTGAGCGGTAAGTCCAAGCCATCTGGATCAGCGCGTCACTCAGACACTGAGCGGTAAGTCCAAGCAATCTGGATGTGCGCGTCACTCAGACACTGAGCGGTAAGTCCAAGCCATCTGGATCCGCGCGTCACTCAGACACTGAGCGGTAAGTCCAAGCCATCTGGATCAGCGCGTCACTCAGACACTGAGCGGTAAGTCCACGCCATCTGGATGTGCGCGTCACTCAGACACTGAGCGGTAAGTCCAAGCCATCTGGATCCGCGCGTCACTCAGACACTGAGCGGTAAGTCCAAGCCATCTGGATCAGCGCGTCACTCAGACACTGAGCGGTAAGTCCACGCCATCTGGATGTGCGCGTCACTCAGACACTGAGCGGTAAGTCCAAGCCATCTGGATGTGCGCGTCACTCAGACACTGAGCGGTAAGTCCAAACCATCTGGATGTGCGCGTCACTCAGACACTGAGCGGTAAGTCCAAGCCATCTGGATCAGCGCGTCACTCAGACACTGAGCGGTAAGTCCAAGCAATCTGGATGTGCGCGTCACTCAGACACTGAGCGGTAAGTCCAAGCCATCTGGATCCGCGCGTCACTCAGACACTGAGCGGTAAGTCCAAGCCATCTGGATCAGCGCGTCACTCAGACACTGAGCGGTAAGTCCACGCCATCTGGATGTGCGCGTCACTCAGACACTGAGCGGTAAGTCCAAACCATCTGGATGTGCGCGTCACTCAGACACTGAGCGGTAAGTCCAAGCCATCTGGATCAGCGCGTCACTCAGACACTGAGCGGTAAGTCCAAGCCATCTGGATGTGCGCGTCACTCAGACACTGAGCGGTAAGTCCAAGCCATCTGGATCAGCGCGTCACTCAGACACTGAGCGGTAAGTCCAAGCCATCTGGATGTGCGCGTCACTCAGACACTGAGCGGTAAGTCCAAGCCATCTGGATGTGCGCGTCACTCAGACACTGAGCGGTAAGTCCAAGCCATCTGGATCAGCGCGGTACTCAGACACCGAGCGGTAAGTCCAAGCCATCTGGATGTGCGCGTCACTCAGACACTGAGCGGTAAGTCCAAGCAATCTGGATCAGCGCGTCACTCAGACACTGAGCGGTAAGTCCAAGCCATCTGGATGTGCGCGTCACTCAGACACTGAGCGGTAAGTCCAAGCCATCTGGATCAGCGCGTCACTCAGACACTGAGCGGTAAGTCCAAGCCATCTGGATGTGTGCGTCACTCAGACACTGAGCGGTAAGTCCAAGCCATCTGGATCAGCGCGGTACTCAGACACTGAGCGGTAAGTCCAAGCCATCTGGATCAGCGCGGTACTCAGACACCGAGCGGTAAGTCCAAGCCATCTGGATGTGCGCGACACTCAGACACTGAGCGGTAAGTCCAAGCCATCTGGATCAGCGCGTCACTCAGACACTGAGCGGTAAGTCCAAGCCATCTGGATGTGCGCGTCACTCAGACACTGAGCGGTAAGTCCAAGCCATCTGGATCAGCGCGTCACTCAGACACTGAGCGGTAAGTCCAAGCCATCTGGATCAGCGCGTCACTCAGACACTGAGCGGTAAGTCCAAGCCATCTGGATCAGCGCGGTACTCAGACACTGAGCGGTAAGTCCAAGCCATCTGGATCAGCGCGTCACTCAGACACTGAGCGGTAAGTCCAAGCCATCTGGATCAGCGCGGTACTCAGACACTGAGCGGTAAGTCCAAGCCATCCGGATGTGCGCGTCACTCAGACACTGAGCGGTAAGTCCAAGCCATCTGGATCAGCGCGTCACTCAGACACTGAGCGGTAAGTCCAAGCCATCTTGATCAGCGTGTCACTCAGACACTCTGCGGTAAGTCCAAGCCATCTGGATCAGTCAAACACTCAGTAAAGGCGCCAAGCAATGGCGAAATTTAGATTTCCTAATGCACTTGACCAGAAATTTCGGCTTTGTAGAGGTGTCTGTTTCGTCACAATGTCCGCTCTATAGGGTCAGCCAGCGACCCCGCCCCCTCACAAGATTTGTATAATAGTGCCCTAAATAGAATGGCATGAGTGAATCAAATGTTTGTTTAGTCCAATTTTGTACACACATGTGCTGAAACATGCATCATGAGAAAATGAAATCACTGAAATCCCCAAATTAAAATGGTTGGCTCCTTGCCAATGGCGCTGACCTTGACCTTGTCTCTCCTCCAGGTGACCTTGTCTTTGTCCACACGACGGACGCCGATGTTGGTGTGTACGAGTGTGAGGTGCACAACGACCGCCTGGGAACCTCCTACGTGCAACACAGGTTCAAACTGGACTTCAACGGTAAGTCTGTAAGGGCTGACACTTATTAAGGTTGTACTTTAGGGTTAATGTTAGACTAAGGCCAGGACTTAATGCTAGACTTAAGGTTAGAATTAGACGCAAGGTCAGATATAGGTTAGGGGTAGACTTAATCTAAGACTGAAGAGTTTTACACGCATTAGTAACCATTCACGTGGCGAATGTGAAAATCGTAGCACTAGTTCTTTGATTTCACATACACTATAACACGGATTCCCTGCATATCGCTGGCGGTGTTTCAGATGGACCAGGGCGCAGGTTTAACTACACCCCGAATATCCTGTTGGACCGTAGTCCGCCGAAATCGGACTCGGCCACCATGCTACTTCTGGGCGCAGAGGCCAAACTACAGTGCATCTATGAAGCCAGGTAACCATACTAACCCAAAAATAATAACAATGTTATCGCCATTCGATCCATATTTAATTTTATTGTTTAATGCAAGTTATTCTTTTGCGCACGTTTCCCCAGAGAATAATTAAGTAATTAAGCCGAGAATGTCCAGGCTAAATGTTGAAATTGTTAGTGATAATCTATTGGCCGTGTAGGTCATAAGTCTGAACAGTGACACTGCCATTTCTGTGCTGATATTGATTGCTATGAAGAAAATAATGCAGTTTGGAGCTCAATATGTGTATATAAAGTTAACCCGGAAAATAATATTACAATTTCGGCTTAATTGGGGAACATACGTATATGATAACGACATTTAGTTTCGTACGAATCAATCCTCGACTGCGCCGTATATTCCATCATTGCGATTTGCCCAGACCGGCGCCCATGATCACGTGGTACCACAACGGGTCCATGGTTGCCCCTGACAACAACACGGTGCTGGCAGACTTTAACCAGACACTGGTCATAGGCAGTGTCACGTTCGCCGACGGCGGTGAATACCAGTGCCGTGCGCGGAACTCCCGCGGACTCAGCGAGGCCCACCAAGGGGACTACACCTTCGCCATAGTCGTCCAAGGTCAGTCACCTTGTCATTCCTATGCGTGATGTCCATTTATGTCTTTGGTAACACAGAATACGATCCGTCCAGGGTAAATAGCTTCTTGCTATTTAATAGCTTAAAAGCTTCTTGTTATCATGTTATTACTGAACGGTGGGATTCATATGTATCAGATAATGTATTATATTCTTTGATGTGTTGTCGCTAGATTTGCATCAACTGTTATATCTAGATAATGTGGCTTATGGCCTTAAGGTAGCTAGTGTTCAAATCCCATCTGTTCAAATGTGTGTAGAGGATAAATATCCCATGTCTTGCTTCGCAAAGAGTAAAAAGAAGGGTTACTACAGGAGACTCCTCCTCCTACCTTGACCCTTCGCATTGAGGTGATATGACCTACACACGTGAAAGCAGCCTATTTAAATTTTTATCTAAAATGAAATGTTTTATAACGAGATTATTAGTTTAATATTGATTGTTTTAGAAAACCCAACTTTTGAGGAAGAGCCAGCTCTGCTGAACGTGACAACCGGAAGTGACGCAACCTTCTCGTGCGTGGTCAACGGGGTCCCCAAACCGGAAGTCACGTGGTCTCGAAACGGCGAGGCTCTGAAGTCGAGTGAGTCATGAATTGTGAACCCGCAGGTCCTTGTGCCGTTGGGCATCGTAAAGTTATATTTCTCATCAATAACTATTTTGTAATTTACAATTTACTGCTTTACCCAGATCGCGAGGGTTTACTAATAATTTAAATTTAAATGATTTCCTTATTCACAGAATGGTAAATATCCTATTCACGAAGAGTGGACATCCCCTTCCCATACCGCGTGTTCTTTTTATTTACTGCATTTACGGCAGATATCTTGAGCTATATATTCAGGGCGATATCCTGACTTCGCATGTATTTTGACGTTTATCTGTCATTCTATCTCTAAAATAAAAATGAAAAAAAATGCTTAACAATTTCCTTCCCATCAGCCAATGGAATGGCAGATAACTGGGAGACAGCCAATGACAAGGCTCTGCTCACGTTCCACAATGTGTCGAAGGCGGACATTGGCGTTGTTGGCTGCACAGCGGTCAACAGCCACAAGGGAGTCGGGTCCAATGGATACCTCAATGTCATAGGTAAGACAGAGCCCGTTACGTGGTTTCGAATGATCACAAAGCGAAGTCAATGGGATCAATGAGAGGCTGAACAGATCGAGAGTAATGTGAGAGCAGAGCGGCATGGGGGAGCCCCATGCCGCTCTGCTCTCACATTGCCGGATGCCTGATGCCAGCTGGGTTGTCATTTCTGTGCAATTTTAATGCAAATGATTAATATTCTATTTCATTAGGCCATATATTGTGAGAACTAACGAAGAACGTGGCCCATTCGCTATAATTTAACTACTATTCTCGCGCCTACGCCCTAATTTTGAAGATACAAATTAACGAATTGCAATTTTTCTTCTAGTAATTATTTATTCATGCCTTATAACCCTAAACTAGTGCGCTTTGATTTTATTTTTACCGGCGTTATCCCAGTGCAGTACCGAAAATGCATTGAAAAAAAAATAATTGTGTTAGATTTTTAAGTTGTTGACTCTCGCCACACAGATGCACCGTTAATACACGCGATTCGCCACGAGTTTCACTCTCGCTGGGACAAGTTGAATAACGTCACCATTGTGACTTGTGACGCCGAGGGCGACCCCAGCGCCCCACTCCACGTGACGTGGCGTCACCGTAACCTCACCGTCACCTCCATGGCAACGCCACAGTCCTGGATGCACGTGCAGGGCGACCGGTCATTGGCTATCGTCTGGGCCAATCAGAAGCCAAAATACCTCAACGAGAAACCGGAAACGATCGTGGTTTCCTGTCTCGTGGATAATGGCGTCACGGCCGTTGCTATGGACGCCGGCGTGTGGCCTTATGGGGTGGAGGTGGTGGTGACCTACACGACGTTGTCAGGGAAACCCGGGGACTGGAACTCGTCTGGGTCCCGAGGGGACCCCCCGATCACGAGACCCATCACACAGCTGCAAGATGGTAACTAGGCCCTCTCAAGCAACTCACCTAACTGTTACTTGTACAGTTGCATTGCCGCCCGAAAGAGGAAAGAAACGTGTCAAATTTATAATATCATGAAAATGAAAATTGTCCGGTAGTTTTTTAATTTTCGGAGTATAGATAATTTATGTTAGTATTAACCAGAAGCTGCTTAATTCTAATCCTGTCTTCCCTTTACTTACAGAGACGGTCTGGATCGTGGTCGGCTCCATGTTGGGCTGCATCCTGCTGGTTGCCATGGTGATCGTGGTGGTAACCAAGGTGCGCCAGCGGAAGGCCTACCACCGGGAGCGAGCCGGGAGCGTGTCGAGCAGCCAGGTGGGACTCCTGGGCAGCACCATGTACTACAGGACGCGGGAGGACGACCTGGAGCGTGAGTACGACCGGATTCAGGATTATGTCAAGCAGTTTTAATAATAATAATAATACAACCAACCTAATGTATCTGTTACATACAGTGTGTGCTCTGCTTGCCCCGGGTACAGGGATGACCTGTAAGAACGTTGCCTTCTACGCCACATCCTTCGTGGACGAGAACCTCAAGGCACACAGTTAATGTATCTGTTATGTACAGTGTGTCCCTCTGCCTGCCCCGGGTACAGGGATGACCTGTAAGAACGTTGCCTTCTACGCCACATCCTTCGTGGACGAGAACCTCAAGGCACACAGTTAATGTATCTGTTACATACAGTGTGTGCTCTGCTTGCCCCGGGTACAGGGATGACCTGTAAGAACGTTGCCCTCTACGCCACATCCTTCGTGGACGAGAACCTCAAGGCACACAGTTAATGTATCTGTTACATACAGGGTGTGCTCTGCTTGCCCCGGGTACAGGGATGACCTGTAAGAACGTTGCCCTCTACGCCACATCCTTCGTGGACGAGAACCTCAAGGCACACAGTTAATGTATCTGTTATGTACAGTGTGTCCCTCTGCTTGCCCCGGGTACAGGGATGACCTGTAAGAACGTTGCCCTCTACGCCACATCCTTCGTGGACGAGAACCTCAAGGCCAAGCTCAAGTCAGTGACCATCCCCAAAGCAAACCTACAGCTGGGCAAGATCATCGGAAAAGGTAACCTTGTTCTATCATAATGAATCTGTCCTTGTTTGTCCTGTGTTTCGGATCCCCGTATGGGTTTGTGCTGCTTGGGTTTTTCTATAACGTTACAGACATGTCTTGTGGCTTTGTGCTTGCGCCTTAATTTGGCCATTTGAAATTGAGGTTAAACCTCGTTATAAACATAAACTTATCAACATATTAACTGCAATGTTTGTAGGTCAGTTTGGCAGAGTTCACATCGGATCGGTCAAGGACGCCGCTTATGGTGACAGCGACACCCGACAGGTGGCAGTCAAAACACTGAAATGTAAGAAACTGCCGAACAATGGATTCCATTTCACGAGACTGGAACTGGAACTTCAAATTATCTTGTGGTGCCATTGTTTCTCATGAATGTGATCTGTTGTTTGAATAGAGATCTCGGTCGATTTGAAGCTGGATGAGTAACCAATATTGTAATACACTTTAGGGACCCAAACAATACATTTCAAGGGGGATAGGGGGGGGGGGTAAAAATATCGTATCCTGTGTTAAATATCACCCCGTAATATGGATGAGTCCTAGCAAGCAATCTGGCTAGACGATCAAGATGAAGCAATCAGATAAAATCACGAAGGTAACTACTACCATTTACAAAATAAAGCTTCAACAAAATAGATTGTGTATGTTTCAACAGACAAGGCGGACGAGACTGAGATGGTGGAGCTGTTTCTACGCGAGGCCCTGATGATGAGAGACTTCAACCACCCTCACGTCCTCAGTCTGATAGGCATCGCCCAGGACGACGACGGCTCCCCCATGGCCGTCCTACCCTACATGGCCAACGGGGACCTCAGGTCCTACATCATGAACCCTCAGCTGGTAGGTCTCTTGCCGCCCTGTAATAGCTTTTCTCTGGTTCAATTACATACACACGTCAACGGATATATACAATATCCAGCGGCAGTGGTGTTATACACATTAACACCAGCAGAAGCAGGGTCTATTTCCTGCAGATCACACACACACACACACACACCTAACTAGATTTGTCAAGCGTAGCTTGAGAGGGAAGACGAAAATCGGGGTATAGGTGCAACTGACCTTGACCCGATAACTATGAAAGGTCGCAGATAAAGTTCAGAGGCCGTGTTAATAAACCCGCGTATAACATAGCTGGAGGATAGCGAGAACGTATGAATCTCAAAAAAAGTCACTGAGCGTCAAACCCGTACCGAACGAGGTCTATTGCGAAATCGGTCACCGCGCTGGCAGTCAATTGGCCTGTCGATGCTTCACAATGGGATTGGCCATGTTAAAGTAAGATTATTTGTTTGCGTCATAACTACCGGTTCGATTTCGATGGGATTTGGCACACATGATGTCAGTAATATTAGGACATATTCCACCACACATATTTAATCTAACTACATGCATGTTGTCACATCGGTTTTTGTATCATTTTCGTTAAGTGAAAATTAGATCATCTAATAACTCGAAAACTATAAATGTGACGTGAAATCTGAGACCACATTTCCTTTGCGCCTCACTCTGAGGAATACTCTGAAACAAACCGCGGATCTCTAGACCCAATATTAACGGAGTTACTGCTAAAATCATGTTCCGTGACCTTGACCTTGATTTGACCTTGACCTTTTATGCGTGACCTGGATCAGTATCGTCATCCGACCCTAAATACTAATCTTATGTCCTATGCAAAGCGTCGTTTGTCTCACGTGTACCCTTCATGGAGAAATTGAGGAGCCATTTTCCCGCCAAAATCCTCTCATAGGGGTCAATGTTAAAGTTTAAGAATTTTTTGCATGAAAACTATTCAGGCGATTTGCAAAATTTAAAGACGACATACAAGGTACTGATTGGCCTAATGCGTGAAATAATTTGCAGCGCGAATAAATGGAAACTGTGAACGTTATAGCGACTTGTCCGATTTTTGGTCCTATCTATCAATGGTTAAGCGAATTTCAAAAAATTCCTGTGACCTTGAAATTTGACCTACATTGCCCATCTGATAATTGGGCCTGACGATGGCCACTTCGCATCTTTTTGTGAATTTGGAAGTCGATATCGTGAGGCGTTGGAGAGATAATGCGTGACAAGACAAACAGACAGACAAACCGAACACACCGACATAAGACGAAAATCGCAGATTTTCGTCTTAACAAAGACGATAGATAGGTGTTCACGCATCAGCTACGGTACTTATTGCATGTAGAATGTAACGATTAGTGCTTAATGGTGACGTTATGATATTTCTACATTATCGCGTTGTGATCAGTGACGTTATACTACTCGCTAGGAGGCTAAACAGACTGGACGTGTTTGTGTGAATTTATAGACGTGATTTAAACCCACGTGATTTCGAAACATAGAAGAAACGGTTTTTCTTTGCAGAATTTCACAGTCTTGAAGTTGCTGAAGCTGGGCTTCCAGGTGGCCAAGGGGATGTTGTACCTCTCGTCCTACAAGTTTGTACACCGAGATCTGGCCGCCAGAAACTGCATGTGAGTCCACGCCGTACTAAGAACACGTATATTCCAGGCAATACATAGCAGGGACATGCTATCTAGCCACTTTTTGGGGCCAAGCTAGTGCATGTTGTGTGGGAAAGCGTGGCGTATGTGAAACACAATTCAATCGCTGTGTTTTTTCACCTTTTACACCTGATAATGTATCTATTTCGTCCCGAGTTAACATTTACTCGGTCAGACAATGTCAGGACGTTTCTTCAAACAAATCATAATATATTGGGTGGTAAATTACTATATGAGCAGCGTTAACTTGAGGTTAGATATGTTGTGTTTTAGAGAGAAAGCAGTCACACATCCACCCTTTGTCGGTTACAGGACCGGTTCATTAAGCTTGCGTTGTACCAAGGAGAGGGCGTCTGGGAATAAACACCCATTGTCTTCACTGTACATCCATTTAGGGTCGACGAATGCGGCACCGTCAAAGTGGCCGACTTCGGCTTGTCACGTGACCTGTACAGCCGCGAGTACTACCGCACTGAGCATGCGCAGAGTCCCATGCCTGTGCGGTGGATGGCCCCGGAGAGTCTGGAGAAGAACGTGTACACCTCGATGAGTGACGTGGTAGGTATCCAGAGCAGCCCTCCCGCCCAGGGCCGCCCCGATAGCTCAGTGGGTTAGAGCGCTCGCATGGAGCGCTCTGGCAACCTGAGAGTCTAACGGCGCGTGGATCGGTGGTTCGCGCCCCGCTGTGGCCATGTCTGTGTGGTCACAGGATAACGATCCCATGTCCTTCTTCGCACAGAGTAGGGGTTACCCTGGGGACATAGCAAGTTGTAAAGCTTTAAAGGATACGTAGAAAACACATGACCATTATCCTTTGGGAGTTACTATGCCGTAACACTCTCCCACCATATGGCCCGACTTTACCGCGATCCTCTTTCGCTCAACTGAATCTTCGTCTTTGCCCACACAGTGGTCGTATGGCGTGTTGCTATGGGAACTGATGACGCGCGGGACGCTGCCTTACACGGACATAGAGAATTGGGACATCACTCCCTTCATCCGGTCGTCCAAGCGCCTAGCCCAGCCAGCCTACTGCCCGGACAACGTGTAAGTACTACTGCCCCCCCCCCCTCCCTTCATCCGGTCGTCCAAGCGCCTAGCCCAGCCAGCATACTGCCCGGACAACGTGTAAGTACTACTGCCCCCCCCCCCCTCCTCCCTCCCTTCATCCGGTCGTCCAAGCGCCTAGCCCAGCCAGCATACTGCCCGGACAACGTGTAAGTACTACTGCCCCCCCCCCCCTCCTCCCTCCCTTCATCCGGTCGTCCAAGCGCCTAGCCCAGCCAGCATACTGCCCGGACAAAGTACTGCCCCCCCCCACCCCCCTCCTCGCTAATCTTTGTTTATTTTAACACGTATTTAAGTACAAATGTTACAATATCTTCGTGATGTGCATTAAGTCACCGACACAAAGGTTCATTGACCTGATCAGGACCTCGCAACCCCTTTAAACGTTTTCACTTCTGCTCTGGTAAAGCCACATTTTCAGTTGAGTTCTTTGTGTTAGGTTCTTGCCGTCTCGCCACCCTGGGTTTCTGCGCCCCTTTATCATAGCTCCATCCTTAGCGCTTGAGTTTGATTTAATAGAACATAGGAAGATTATCGGGGCAAAAACGGAAAGTACTCACTCAACAGACGGATTTGGTGAAGTATTACAGAAGTTGTTGAATATATCTCACTTCAATTATAAAACGGATGTTAACATGTTAAGCTATTGCCATTTTGTTCATTTTGGTGTGTCATTCTTGCTTAGATATGAAATCATGATGAACTGTTGGAAGGAGAACCCCAAGCAGCGAACAACCTTCAGTGACCTTGTGACCGAGGTGGGCGCCATCATAAAGGCGGCCATGAGTCGAAAGCGCTCTGCTCGAGAGAGTAGGGACAGCAAGGGGTCCGGGTCGCTCTACATGAATATCTCCAGCCCGCCCAATGAACTGCCCCCCAACCCGGCCGCCTGAGGTCAAATGTCAAAGGTCGGAGGTCGGAGGAGGGACATGTCTACGTTCACTAGGACATTGTTAACCATCCTAGTTACGGGACCCAGACCCAGACACCACAAGTCAAGAATCAAGGTCTGAGGGGGGCATCTCTGGCGCTCTCTACAGGCACTTGGGTATTGTGAACCTTCCCGCTGAAGGACCCAGAACCACAGGTCAAAGGCCGGCGGACCACAGGATTGGGGTTAACTTCGCGGCAACGATGCAGCAACGATGACGTCATTGTCGCAGCAGCCTCAATCTTCGCATGGACTTTAATGGAAACTAGGTCAGGTCAGGCCTGGCGGTCAGGTCAGATCAGGCCTGGCGGTCAGCTCAGGTCAGATCAGGTCACGTTGTTGCATCAAAGATTCATTCTAGTCTGAACGTCCTGACTGGCCCGGGTGTTGTTTGTGCCCACCGAAGTCCCCGCATCAATTCAAGCGGGATTTAAGCTCATTGCCGGAAATTCCGATTTAGCGCCGGGAAAGTGCTCAAGTGCAATAAACTGTATATATTATATGTCTCTTTCAAGCGAAATTCAAGCATGGGCGCATACTTTCGAGTGGCCGTGGCACCAAGTATGGTGTATTGATTATATTAACCTTGTCTGGTGATACTGCTATATATTCCATTTAGACCCGCGGCGACATTTGGTGGCAGAACAATACAAAGAAACCACACGTGACGTCATCAAACAATAGTCTTTACGTCAAACATGTCGATGGCGCGTCAACGTGTACATATAGATGTGACGTCACACGACGGACACGTGCCCAGCGCAGCCTTGTGAAATAACGTGACATCATCAGCTGGACAGAGTGCACGAGTGACGTCTCGTGTATTACTAATGACGTCATGAAAAAGACGAGACTCTTGAAACGTTGTGACGTCATTGTATCAGACGCTCTTGCTGTGATCCTCCTCGCGATGTTCGATATGTTATACACTAACTGTCGAATATTTAACACCAAAGCATTTCGTCAGTGGATTGTATATCTGTCTTCACACAACCGGTGCTAGCTGACAGCTTGGGACATGAGTCAATCTAGTTGGGACTTAAACCGGGCGTTTCTTAATGATTAATGTGTCATAATGAAATATCGCGAGTTTTATCGCGATTTGAACTATGACAGCTGAGGTTGGTTTCTCCCCGCTTTGTGATACGAAGGGGCGTCCCCTCTACGTCGCCTTGTAACTCCGCCACAGTGGGAGGAAAGAAACAGTTCTTTGGTAACCCGGGTTTATCCCCAAGGTAAACCGATTACGCACATTACGCATCGGCATTACCGCCCTGGCACCGGGGTCGGGTGCACGCGCATCCATTCGGTATTCCGATGTGTCCCGTTTAAAACAGCCCGAAACTTTGGGGAGAGGATGGCGGCTGGTTGAAAAATGACTGTCTAGGCTGGTTCCATTGCCCCTAAATCAACCGGCTATGACCCACTCTCTGCCTTCGACTCACTCCGCTAGGGCTCCATTATATCTCTGTTGTCGCCTATGTCCTGAATGCATTTTCACACTCGCTCGGCAGGGCGGCGCTGCGCAGATTTATAGGAAAAATGCGTCTCGCATTTCTACAAATTAGTGCTGGGACCCAGCCTAAGCCTAATAACGCATGAAATCAGGTGATGAAAAGAAAGAGTTCTGTCACAATTATAACTATTTCGAAAGGGTACAACAAGATGCGTTTTGTTGTATTAAATACGCAAAGCTCGTTATTTTTATGTTTAATTGTTGAAAAATATAATGTTGCAGAAAATTACAGCTGATTTGACCGTTTTTCAAGTATCTTGAAATTTGCCCCCCGGCCGACAGCAGCGGTAAAAGCGGAGCTTGCGTAGCGCCACCGTGCGGGGAGCTTGGCCATGACCGCTGGGAACAGGTCACTGGCATTCGGCGTAGCACTACCGGCAGGTCCGGAAGAGGTTGGGTACACCGGGCGGCATACCGGTCCTGGGCCAACTAAATGCGCCCAGTCACAACTAGAGTGGTCATTTGTTACAACGTAGACAATGATGGAATTATTGTTGCACTTCCGGTCCCAGGCCCGAATGGACGCCGAGAAGTTCACAAACGGAACTGACGGGATTCAAACCGGTGACCCTTCCCATCCAGGGCGAACACCAACCGCAACAGGCCGAAGGGAATTGGTCAAATGCCATTTCCCCTTTGGCTGGGGGCTCTTGGTGCCTGATCCACCGGGCCTGGGCCGAGATATCAGACAATCACTCCTACAGGGTGCCCGGTTTATTTTCCTTCAACGTGTCACCATCACTGATGTAGGAGTTACATCCTGCTTCTATAAATTTGACCCAACTATTTCATTTTTCTGTACAAAATTCTGTTTGATGTATATATTTTTATATTGGTATGTGATAAGAATCGGTTCTTGGCTGTGTAAATAGATTGAGGTGTAGTGGCGTAGCGCTTCCAAACCGTGCGATATCCTATATTGCGTCGTGTGCACATGTGTCTTCGGAGATGTTTTGTCTTTGGCTTTTACAGGGCGCTGAAAGTTTAACTGTTGAAAATCCAAGGACCTATTATAAAAAGCCCTTCAATGTTAGATCCCACAAATCGATCATGACAGTGATTGCTAAAATGTAAGTGCAACGTGGTACAATGTTGCAAACCGCACGTTATCCCGACGTTTTGTACCGATATAAGCAACAGGTTGCGTTCTTGTGCGCTGCTTATACGAGAGTCGCGGACTGCCGGAGTTTTGTTCATAGTACAAAGTTGGTAGTACCAGGAGGGGCTTAAACTCGTAAATACTATTGCCATCTTATTACTGTGCAATATATATATATATATTGATGTTTTATGTCGCTTGTATTGTATGTCCACCCGTAAGTGCAATATTTCTGGGATCGTAGATTGAGTCGCGAAGAAAGTGCGGACAAATTAAGCTGTGGCTCTGGCGAAATGACACAAATATCATAACGTTACCCTCAAGTCAACCCCGGCGCGTGTACAGATACAAGTGTATGTGTAACATATGTATACGAGAGGTGTGCACAAGTTGTCTATTATATGTGTATACTAGAGGTGTGCGCAAAATGGGTATTATATGTATACTAGAGGTGTACGCAAGATGTGTATCATGTGTATACTAGAGGTGTGCGCAAAATGGGTATTATATGTATACTAGAGGTGTACGCAAGATGTGTATCATGTGTATACTACAGGCGTGCACAAGATGTGTATTATATGTATGCTAGAGGTGTGCACAAGATGTGTATTATATGTATACTAGAGGTGTGCACAAGATGTACGTGTATTATATGTATACTAGAAGTGTACGCAAGATGTATATTACATGTACGTATAGACCCATCGTGCCTCGTATCACTTTAGTGCCTTAAACTTCGCGTCAATGTTTCTAGTGAATCTCAGCGTCGGGCGATGATGAAAGAGTAATTTACAGTTTGAGTGAATGAAATAGAGATACATGAAAAATTTTACAGCTTGTGTGATTATTGTATTGGGATAAATGAGGACAGATCATAGACAAACCGCGCAGTCAATGTATCATATTAGCATTGGACGAGATCAAGAGAAAGTATGTTTTACTCATATTTATCACGTGACAAGCCCATATTTTTTGGAGTAAAAGTATCCAGATCCGTAGAGTAAATACAGGTGTATGGTTATGTTTATAATATGCATGTGATATAGTTGGAAGTTGGCTTGGGAAGGAGGTAATGGTTGTCCTATTTTCCCGGTGTTTCAGAGAAATGAGTTGTAGATCTATCCGCTGCGTTCCTGTATTCAATGTCTGCAATAAATACCTTTATATGTATCATTTTCTACTCGGTCGCGAGCAACAATTACAGCGAGGGCGATAAAAAACAAACAAGGTTCGCTCGACTTGGTGATTGAAAATTCGCTTATATCTTAGTAACGGCGAAACTGATTCGCATATATAAGTGTCACTCTTACATTTACCAATGGGCCCAACGGCCTTCAATAGAAGGATTCAATACTAGTAACGGCGGGAGGGACCAGGGTGGACACGAGGGTGTTTTATTGAGCCCTAGTTCTACTTTACCCCCAATATGTTCACTTCATTTCTAATTATACCTGGAAGCCCCCTTAGGTCAATTGCCAGGCAGGCTGAGCGGCAGATAAATAGGTTATGGGTTCGGGCCCATCACATCCGGGTCTTGTTCCATTGTCCCGGGAAGTCTTCTGGCGCCGTTTAGTCTACATATTGTGCACAAACGTGGCATTACACCTCCCATTTTATTAGGAGTCTCTCACCAGCTACTTACGTACACTGCGGCATAGCCCGGGGCTGATGGACGGGGGGAGGGGGTTGGGGGGTGGGGGTGGAGAGATCTCGATAAATTATAATCAACCAGAATCATTCGTTATCGCACACCCAATGAAACCAGTAACACAGCGTTGAAGTTTTTTTTGGAAAGTTTTACTCAATAATCTTAACAAATCACTGAACCGACCTATACGTGCATTTACTGACACAGACAGACAGACACAAACACGAGCTGCTCTCGGCGCGAAGACATGAAAACATTGGTTACGCGGGAATGGTAGCGGGAGACCGGGACACAGCCCGGAAAGACTTTAGTCCTAATGAACGCTATTTCCGATCCGCACATTATAAAAGTGAAATGAAGAAAATTTTAAAGTATATAGAAAAGTTAAAAACAGTTTCTCTTGTCGGAACAAAGTAGTCAAATTGTGGTTACTGCCAGGTTCAAGTAACAACACTATAGTAAGCAAATGCGAGACTTTAAATTGCGGTTGTAGGCTGGTGGAAGTGAGTCCCGGTTTGGTTAAAACCGGCGTTTTGAAGATCACGTATGCGAGGATAGGTTTCGGAGAAGTAAATTCAATATAGCTGATGAAATAGACATCTAGCAGCAACAATGAAGTACATTTACCCTTAGATATTAAGTAATAACGATACAAAGGTCACAGGAAACAGGCGACTTCCATAGGTTATATCAAGGTCTTCCATTTAAGACAAAGGTCATAGAAATAATAGCAAGGTCATAGATATAGGATCAAGGTAATAGATTTAGGATCCAGGTCATATACTTTTACATTAAGGTCAGAAATATTAAGATCAAGATCATAGATTTAAGATCCAAGGACATTGTTTAAATACATTTACGTTCAATGCCATGGAAACCACCTTTTAGCGAAATATACATTAAGGTAATACAACTGGTTCCGTAAAGAAGTGAACTCTATTTGGCGTCACGTAACCTTTACCAGTCTTTGGTTGAATGTGATTACGCAGAGGGTGCACAATTATTGACGGTATAATACGGGTCCTTCACTCTTTCACTTCACACAGGGCAACAACGGAGAGCTCAGCTACATTCTTCACCCAAGACGCACCATGGTTTAATTGAACGAGAACATTACCAACGTCTCGAGAAATCAAGCTGAATCAGCAGAATATCGCACCACACATTATTAGGAGATTTATTTCTTTCTAATGCTGCAAAAACAAAAAGAAATTGCTGACAACGAGACAATGACGAAATACGACAAGAAGAAATCAAGAGATATTACAGTGATTGTATTTTTTTTTTAGTTTTCAAATAAACAGAACGTATAGGCAGAGAGCGACTTTTTGTATGAGTGTGCTTAATACAAATATATACAAATACATACACTAGCTCGGTATCGGAACCAAATACGCCAAGGGGACAATAACTTACATTGTAATAATAATTAAATAATTTGTCCAGCGTATACAATTAAAACCACTTTCCTTTTTCTTTCTTTCCAGTCAGCGTGAAATAGTATATTATATAAATGCAGTCCATTTTGTCCCCATCCGCCTCTCTCGTGAACTTTCTCGACTATACCACGACCAAGGTCGAGCATCTCCATAGCAACCATACTCATAGCAACCCAGGTCCAGCATCTCCATAGCAACCACTCATAGACGACCCTTTTGCCCAGTCACCCCCCTCCCATACACCCACCCTAACTGGACCCCCATATATATATATAACTGTCGATCACCTTCTCTTCGTCATCACAACTTTTGATTCCGATATGTTGTCATGTCAAGTCTTTAATTGTTATATATATATATATATATATATATATATGTCTATATAACAATGCTCAACTCGAGCTGATATAGACAACATCATTGAACTAATAATAAGCAATCAACTGCTAACAACAGCTAAACTACGTCATGACAGGTTAAGACTACTGCGCTGCTGTCATTGACACCTGCAACAAACAAATTATACAACTCGTCACCACTACACGAGACTCGAAGGGGGCCAAAGAATTGGAAATAATGCCAGCGAGACACGACATCTCCCGATCTATATACGTAGTAACAAGGCTAAAACAGTTCTATCTTTCTGGAAAGATTGGTACTTCAATGTAAACGTGACCCTTTGAAATTTATTTAATAGCGGGCTCGCCGCGTGACTGAAAATTAGTTTAATATATCGAACTTTTTACGCCCAAGATACGACCGAGGATTACAGATCAAAGGCGACAACAACCCGCCTCACTAATACGTCCGCAACAACGAAAGCTCGAGAATCAACTCATAATGAATATATACATAAGACGTTCTCCTAACACGCATACCCGGTTAGAGACGATCCTTATTTTAAAATACTAAGATACATACAATTTTTGTGAGTACTTTATCAGCGACTAAGGGACCTAGAATAAAACGTTCACCTAGAATTTTTGAACTTTTAAAATGAATGTACACGTGACTTCACCTAGACTCAATTTGTCGGGGAGGAGTTATTCGTTATCTATCTACACAAAACGAACAATTTTAAACAATATGGAATTGTGTTTTAGCCATTTACTTTAATTGAAGTTGAGATTTTCAAAAGTCTACTGTAAACATAATTAGCATTGTCACAACAATCGGCATCTGGGAATGTTAAGCATTGAACATGGCGCGTCACTGTTGACGTCATAATGACGTCAGAGAATTATGCACCTCCCATCTTTCTTGTGCAAGGACCAGGTATAAACGCTAAAGTCATGGTGTAACTCCAAAAATAAAGATACGAGGCTCTCCAGTGGCTCGCCATTCACAACATAAACGAAGCCTCTTTATCCTAAATACCACCTGTCAGGCTTTAACTGAGCTTATCAAACGAAGCTTCCGTACTTGCGAAGCTGTTCTTTCTATATCTAGAACCACATTGCGAAGAGGCAGAATTATTCTATATTCCCGACGCCCGCTACAGCATCCATGATGACGTCATAGCAAGCCCGACGATGACGTCATCGCGGCGATTTAACACTACACGACCCCATCTCAGCTCGTGCCGGCACAAACCCATAACAAATAAAGAACTCAGCGCTCCTAAAGGACTCCTAGACGATGTACAACGTCCCATCTGTGCCATAGTTCGCTCGGTACCAACCATTGCCACACCTGCCTACAGTGAAGTCGATGAACCCCGCTCACGCCGTATACAGAGAGACACCCATAGAATATTCCGTCTGTGTCACACACGTTACATGGCAACGCCAGAAAGCTTTCATAGCGACCCCGTGACTGGCCTAGACGCGAGTATCACGTGACCAGCCAACCCACCACGTCATCACTAGGTCGATCAAGTCTAGTCTATCACGTATATATTGCGAGCAACAGCACCAGTCCTGTCAAACTCAACTATCGATTCCCCTCCTTTGTTGGCTCTACGGAAGGCGCTACGAAAGTTATATTGCCAGCCCGATTCCAATTGTTTACGTCATCTACAGAGCTGCGCGCGCCGCGTGAGGTCCGGTTTACGGCAAACCCGCAGACCGGCGCATTACAATGACTCACGCCGACAGATGACACGATACAATATCGCAGTATACCTCACTCAGAAATTGTGTTCCGTGTCATTTAAATAAAGACACACAAAAAGATAGGAAGGGTTGAGACCTAACACCGTGGTCCGCCCTCAATCAGGGATGAAATAGGGCGCCATTCGCGTCCTCCCAACTTAAACCCTTGGACCTCCAACTATTAGTCCTTCCAACATAATTTTGATTAAAACTCCAACGCACTGCGCATGCTCGCTTGTCATTACTAAGTACACGTGCACTGAGACGATCCGGGTGTAGCCAACGGATGCCACGTGGCGGAAGTTATAAAGTCATCTTTGGACGTAGCGTCAAATAAAATGTACATTCGTCAACTCATCTGGACTTCAGTGACAGCTGGTAAGGTAAGTTCGTTCCACGGGGACGTGAACACCACCATACACTGTAAGGGAAGTCAAGGTCGCCTCATTACCGGCCCGTTTTGCAATTAAAACAGGACCTTAAACGTAAGACCACATTTAGGCCATACGTATTATGGGTTCCCCGAATTTAATCTGTCCCACTCCGAAAAGAATATTTTTTTAAGACTCAACTGACATGGCGATCATAACCAAAACCCTTCCGTAAACCATATGTCCGTGTGGTTTGAGCCTCGACTTTGTACCGCAATCTACTCAATGTTCTAGACTTGAGTGCACGCCATGGGTGGCGCCCCCTGGCGGTGTTCTCGCTCGAGCGGAATCGCAGTAGCGCTGATGACGTCATGCTCGTACGTCACTTCCGGTGCCGTTGTTCGGGAGCAGATCCACGTTTCACAGGAGTGGTGTGGTCGCGCAGTCTCCATGGCAACGAGCGGCCGGCCCTGGGCGTCTTTCTCCACCAGGGGGCGCCCCTCCGTTATCATGTGAGCCTCGTTGGGAGATGCCGTGGAGAGAGCATCGCTGTAGAGAATAATCATGAAAGAAAAATGTCACGAAAGATTTATTAACTGAGATATCAACGCTGGAGAGAAGCGTTCTAAAAGTGTCACACGAGAGATGTACTACAATAATCACGAAGACAAAGCATTAACATATGATCAGTTATCATTAGTCGTGGGTAATACGTGAGCTGTACCAACGTAATAGTATGCACCGACACATTTGGCAGAGTAACCTAATCTACTCACCTGGAGGAGTTGCTTTGATCTGAAAAAATAAATACAGAAACATTCATGATCATCGTCTGCGAATAGTTCGTTTTCACATGGAAATGTTGGTAAGAAGATCAGGAAGTTAAATAGAGTATAAATCGGTGAATGATTACGTTTGCAGTTAGATCTCTCTCTATATATATACCTGCTATGGTATGATCGTGGCGTGGGGGTAACTCCCCTCCCCCCCTCCCTGTATGTACCACACTTACGTTGGCCAGATCGCTTGCCGTGGCGGTAGGTCCCCCCCCCCTGTATGTACCACACTTACGTTGGCCAGATCGCTTGCCGTGGCGGTAGGTCCCCCCACCCCTGTATGTACCACACTTACGTTGGCCAGATCGCTTGCCGTGGCAGTAGGTCCCCCCCTGTATGTACCACACTTACGTTGGCCAGATCGCTTGCCGTGGCGGTAGGTCCCCCCCCTGTATGTACCACACTTACGTTGGCCAGATCGCTTGCCGTGACGGTAGGTCCCCCCCTGTATGTACCACACTTACGTTGGCCAGATCGCTTGCCGTGGCGGTAGGTCCCCCCCCCCTGTATGTACCACACTTACGTTGGCCAGATCGCTTGCCGTGGCGGTAGGTCCCCCCCCTGTATGTACCACACTTACGTTGGCCAGATCGCTTGCCGTGGCGGTAGGTCCCCCCCACTCTGTATGTACCACACTTACGTTGGCCAGATCGCTTGCCGTGGCGGTAGGTCCCCACCCCTGTATGTACCACACTTACGTTGGCCAGATCGCTTGCCGTGGCGGTAGGTCCCCACCCCTGTATGTACCACACTTACGTTGGCCAGATCGCTTGCCGTGGCGGTAGGTCCCCCCCACTGTATGTACCACACTTACGTTGGCCAGATCGCTTGCCGTGACGGTAGGTCCCCCCCCACTGTATGTACCACACTTACGTTGGCCAGATCGCTTGCCGTGGCGGTAGGTCCCCACCCCTGTATGCACCACACTTACGTTGGCCAGATCGCTTGCCGTGGCGGTAGGTCCCCCCCCACCCCTGTATGTACCACACTTACGTTGGCCAGATCGCTTGCCGTGGCGGTAGGTCCCCCCCTGTATGTACCACACTTACGTTGGCCAGATCGCTTGCCGTGACGGTAGGTCCCCCCCCCCTGTATGTACCACACTTACGTTGGCCAGATCGCTTGCCGTGGCGGTAGGTCCCCCCCACTCTGTATGTACCACACTTACGTTGGCCAGATCGCTTGCCGTGACGGTAGGTCCCCCCCCTGTATGTACCACACTTACGTTGGCCAGATCGCTTGCCGTGGCGGTAGGTCCCCCCCACTCTGTATGTACCACACTTACGTTGGCCAGATCGCTTGCCGTGGCGGTAGGTCCCCACCCCTGTATGTACCACACTTACGTTGGCCAGATCGCTTGCCGTGGCGGTAGGTCCCCACCCCTGTATGTACCACACTTACGTTGGCCAGATCGCTTGCCGTGGCGGTAGGTCCCCCCCACTGTATGTACCACACTTACGTTGGCCAGATCGCTTGCCGTGACGGTAGGTCCCCCCCCACTGTATGTACCACACTTACGTTGGCCAGATCGCTTGCCGTGGCGGTAGGTCCCCACCCCTGTATGTACCACACTTACGTTGGCCAGATCGCTTGCCGTGGCGGTAGGTCCCCCCCCCACCCCTGTATGTACCACACTTACGTTGGCCAGATCGCTTGCCGTGGCGGTAGGTCCCCCCCCCCCCTGTATGTACCACACTTACGTTGGCCAGATCGCTTGCCGTGACGGTAGGTCCCCCCCCCCCTGTATGTACCACACTTACGTTGGCCAGATCGCTTGCCGTGGCGGTAGGTCCCCACCCCCTGTATGTACCACACTTACGTTGGCCAGATCGCTTGCCGTGGCGGTAGGTCCCCCCCCCTGTATGTACCACACTTACGTTGGCCAGATCGCTTGCCGTGGCGGTAGCCCCCCACCCCTGTATGTACCACACTTACGTTGGCCAGATCGCTTGCCGTGACGGTAGGTCCCCCCCTCTATGTACCACACTTACGTTGGCCAGATCGCTTGCCGTGGCGGTAGGTCCCCCCCTGTATGTACCACACTTACGTTGGCCAGATCGCTTGCCGTGGCGGTAGGTCCCCCCCCCTGTATGTACCACACTTACGTTGGCCAGATCGCTTGCCGTGGCGGTAGGTCCCCCCCCCCCTGTATGTACCACACTTACGTTGGCCAGATCGCTTGCCGTAGCGGTAGCCCCCCACCCCTGTATGTACCACACTTACGTTGGCCAGATCGCTTGCCGTGGCGGTAGGTCCCCCCACCCCCTCTATATGTACCACACTTACGTTGGCCAGATCGCTTGCCGTGGCGGTAGGTCCCCCCCCCCTGTATGTACCACACTTACGTTGGCCAGATCGCTTGCCGTGGCGGTAGGTCCCCCCCACTCTGTATGTACCACACTTACGTTGGCCAGATCGCTTGCCGTGACGGTAGGTCCCCCCCTACCTGTATGTACCACACTTACGTTGGCCAGATCGCTTGCCGTGGCGGTAGGTCCCCCCCCCCTGTATGTACCACACTTACGTTGGCCAGATCGCTTGCCGTGGCGGTAGGTCCCCCCCACTCTGTATGTACCACACTTACGTTGGCCAGATCGCTTGCCGTGACGGTAGGTCCCCCCCTACCTGTATGTACCACACTTACGTTGGCCAGATCGCTTGCCGTGGCGGTAGGTCCCCCCCCTCCCTGTATGTACCACACTTACGTTGGCCAGACCGCTTGCCGTGGCGGTAGGTCCCCCCTCCCTGTATGTACCACACTTACGTTGGCCAGATCGCTTGCCGTGGCGGTAGGTCCCCCCCCTCCCTGTATGTACCACACTTACGTTGGCCAGACCGCTTGCCGTGGCGGTAGGTCCCCCCACCCCTGTATGTACCACACTTACGTTGGCCAGATCGCTTGCCGTGGCGGTAGGTCCCCCACCCCTGTATGTACCACACTTACGTTGGCCAGATCGCTTGCCGTGGCGGTAGGTCCCCCCCCCCCTGTATGTACCACACTTACGTTGGCCAGATCGCTTGCCGTGGCGGTAGGTCCCCCCCCCCCTGTATGTACCACACTTACGTTGGCCAGATCGCTTGCCGTGGCGGTAGGTCCTCCCCCCCCCCTGTATGTACCACACTTACGTTGGCCAGATCGCTTGCCGTGGCGGTAGGTCCCCCCCCCCCTGTATGTACCACACTTACGTTGGCCAGATCGCTTGCCGTGACGGTAGGTCCCCCCCCCCCTGTATGTACCACACTTACGTTGGCCAGATCGCTTGCCGTGACGGTAGGTCCCCCCCCCCCTGTATGTACCACACTTACGTTGGCCAGATCGCTTGCCGTGGCGGTAGGTCCCCCCCCCCTGTATGTACCACACTTACGTTGGCCAGATCGCTTGCCGTGGCGGTAGGTCCCCCCCCCTGTATGTACCACACTTACGTTGGCCAGATCGCTTGCCGTGGCGGTAGGTCTCCCCCCCTGTATGTACCACACTTACGTTGGCCAGATCGCTTGCCGTGGCGGTAGGTGCCCCACCCCTGTGTGTACCACACTTACGTTGGCCAGATCGCTTGCCGTGGCGGTAGGTCTCCCCCCCTGTATGTACCACACTTACGTTGGCCAGATCGCTTGCCGTGGCGGTAGGTCCCCCCCACTGTATGTACCACACTTACGTTGGCCAGATCGCTTGCCGTGGCGGTAGGTCCCCCCCCCCCCTGTATGTACCACACTTACGTTGGCCAGATCGCTTGCCGTGGCGGTAGGTCCCCCCCCCTGTATGTACCACACTTACGTTGGCCAGATCGCTTGCCGTGGCGGTAGGTCCCCCCCTCCCGGTATGTACCACACTTACGTTGGCCAGATCGCTTGCCGTGGCGGTAGGTCCCCCCCCCCCCTGTATGTACCACACTTACGTTGGCCAGATCGCTTGCCGTGGCGGTAGGTCCCCCCCCCCGGTATGTACCACACTTACGTTGGCCAGATCGCTTGCCGTGGCGGTAGTCCCCCCCCCCCCTGTATGTACCACACTTACGTTGGCCAGATCGCTTGCCGTGGCGGTAGGTCCCCCCCTGTATGTACCACACTTACGTTGGCCAGATCGCTTGCCGTGGCGGTAGGTCCCCCCCCCCTGTATGTACCACACTTACGTTGGCCAGATCGCTTGCCGTGGCGGTAGGTCCCCCCCCCTGTATGTACCACACTTACGTTGGCCAGATCGCTTGCCGTGGCGGTAGGTCCCCCCCTCCCGGTATGTACCACACTTACGTTGGCCAGATCGCTTGCCGTGGCGGTAGGTCCCCCCCCCTGTATGTACCACACTTACGTTGGCCAGATCGCTTGCCGTGGCGGTAGGTCCCCCCCTCCCGGTATGTACCACACTTACGTTGGCCAGATCGCTTGCCGTGGCGGTAGGTCCCCCCCCCCCTGTATGTACCACACTTACGTTGGCCAGATCGCTTGCCGTGGCGGTAGGTCCCCCCCCCCGGTATGTACCACACTTACGTTGGCCAGATCGCTTGCCGTGGCGGTAGTTCCCCCCCCCCCCCTGTATGTACCACACTTACGTTGGCCAGATCGCTTGCCGTGGCGGTAGGTCCCCCCCTGTATGTACCACACTTACGTTGGCCAGATCGCTTGCCGTGGCGGTAGGTCCCCCCCCCCTGTATGTACCACACTTACGTTGGCCAGATCGCTTGCCGTGGCGGTAGGTCCCCCCCCCCCTGTATGTACCACACTTACGTTGGCCAGATCGCTTGCCGTGGCGGTAGGTCCCCCCCCCTGTATGTACCACACTTACGTTGGCCAGATCGCTTGCCGTGGCGGTAGGTCCCCCCCCCTGTATGTACCACACTTACGTTGGCCAGATCGCTTGCCGTGACGGTAGGTCCCCCCCCCTGTATGTACCACACTTACGTTGGCCAGATCGCTTGCCGTGGCGGTAGGTCCCCCCCCCCTGTATGTACCACACTTACGTTGGCCAGATCGCTTGCCGTGGCGGTAGGTCCCCCCCCGCCCCTGTATGTACCACACTTACGTTGGCCAGATCGCTTGCCGTGACGGTAGGTCCCCCCCCCTGTATGTACCACACTTACGTTGGCCAGATCGCTTGCCGTGGCGGTAGGTCCCCCCCCCCCCTGTATGTACCACACTTACGTTGGCCAGATCGCTTGCCGTGGCGGTAGCCCCCCACCCCTGTATGTACCACACTTACGTTGGCCAGATCGCTTGCCGTGGCGGTAGGTCCCCCCCCCTGTATGTACCACACTTACGTTGGCCAGATCGCTTGCCGTGGCGGTAGGTCCCCCCCTGTATGTACCACACTTACGTTGGCCAGATCGCTTGCCGTGGCGGTAGGCCAGGAAGATGAGCAGCAGAAGCAGGAGAATCACGCTGACAACGACCAGCATGGGAACCCACACCTTGGTCGCCGCAAAGGACTCTGGGAAAGACAAAGGCGGCACGTGACAATGGAACCAACATCACGATGTGGGATTTCCACCGCGTCTAACTTTAAACCAATATCTATATACAATACCTTCCTTAAGTATATATAAATTCCTCAATATCGAAATTAAATGACAAATCAAATTAAATTACATTTAAAATAACTGTGTCCACCTTGTCTCCAGTTATATGGGACCGTTACATAAGTCCCGCATTAGTCTATGTAACCACACAGGTGTTCTAAAATCAGGTGGTCTCATGGATGTGAAGTGATCTTACGTGGCAATTTTCTGTTAGCCAACCAAGCCACTCTAAAAAACCTTCCAAATACTGTCCCACATTTCAGATATATGAACGTCAGGATTTAAATCTCTATGATAGTGTAATCTACCCATCTTTAAAGAAGGGCATGTGAGAACGCTTATAAAGATTACTTATGCAAACATATATATCATTGAACGATTAGGACTATATGGATTGATATCTATTAAATGTAGCAGGTCAGGAAATGGCTTGAAATCTGTAGGAGCTAGGGTAAATAGAGCAGGCTACATATATCATTTGACCTTGGGCTCACCTTCAGGGGTCATGCCGGCCTGAGCGCCTACCTCGTTCTCTGCACGACAGAACATCACACGTCATGTTAGTACGGAGGGCGCATGCGCAGGCGGGCATATTATAGGGGAAGATGAATGTTCACCTGGCACTTCACAATTTAGACATTGTGTTATATCGTCTCGTAAGGTTTGAGATCTGTAATATATGACTGAGACATTGTGCTATAACGTCTCATAAGGTGTGAGATCTGTAAACGGTAGGCGTGAGTTATACGTGAGCTATGTTGAAACATTGCTTCACCATAACATGGAGGAACGACTCACCCAGATCTAGTCAGGGACATCTGTGACAGAGACTTACATATCATCCGTAAGAGGCCAGTTGAACATTTATCAAGGTCAAGTCGATGTCAAGCGCACGCATGCGTAATATCATTCATGACACGCGATCGCGGCAGACAAGAAGGTCAGACCATGGCATGAATATCGGCTACATTTTTATAATGATGTTCTCTTGCTTTCGTATAATATAAATATAATGCCTGCTTTTTCCTCTATAATATATTGTCGGCATTAAGCAAACATTAAATGTTCAAGGCAATTCAGATTTTTCATTAATTTGAAGACATAAAGTTCAAGTTTAACTACCGTGCACAACCAAGCGTAGAGCAGACACCAAAAAGCACAAACTATATGAGCCGAGTTCATAACTTATGCTAGTAAGCAATAAAGCAAGCTTGACAGTAACATTGATATCAAAGGACAAGAGATAAATGGCATCGAAGAGATACGAAACACAAAAGAGAAGTCAGCCCGAGGCAGTATATCAAAGTTTAACTATTCAGTATCAAAACAAAATGTAAAATTAATGAAATAATAATAAGGAGTGTGGTTGATATGCGGCCGGTGTCGTCATGGCAACCTTATACGCCAACTTTGAAGCCAAAAATACTTTCACGTTTACTGAATCAAACCAAAATAAAATGAGCGATTGAAATAATTAAAAAACAGTGCATTCAGTTACGGTAATAAACACTTCAAAACTTCTCCAAACAAAAATAATTTTTGGGAGAAAAAAAATGTTGCCATAATATTGTTATTTACGTCATGAAAAAATAAACCGGTCCTATCACATACCTATGAAATATAAGTCTTGGCTTTTAGCCTCCTTCGGCGGCGGAGTAGAGCTAGGCGGGGCCCTGATGGGGGGTCCGGCCGCCGGGGTTGGCGGCCTGAGGGGGTCCCGATCCTCGTTCCCGACCCCCTCTTCGAGAGCGTCCCCTGGTGAGGGTGAGGGTGAGGGCGTGTCGTGGGGGACCCGCCCGCCAGGCCCGGGGGAGGGGCTCGGCCCGCCGGTGTCGGTGGCGGTGGCTGTGGGCGGGAGGGCCGGGGGCGGGAGGGCCGGGGCCGGGAGGCCCTGCCCGGCGGCTGGGGGGGTCCGGGCCGGAATGACGGAGGCTGGCGGTGACGGTGGTGATGCCATTGTGGAAGAGACGGGCGAGGATGGAACGGAAGCGGAAGAAGAAGAAGAAGCAGCAGAGACAGAGGCAGAGACAGAGGCAGAGACAGAGGCGGCAGAACTACTAGGAGCCGTGGAGACGCCAACAGCGGCGGTGGGTGGCGGAATGCTGGCAAGCCCTGGCGGTGCATCGCTGGGGGCGACCCCCCTGGGCGGCGGCGGCGACCCGGCCCCACCCCCTTCCCATGCCGCCGCGACCCTCGCCGGCGAGGGACCCGGGGTCGGGGTCAAGGTCGGGGTCGGGGTCAAGGTCGCCTCGGTCGGCCCCAGCTCCGTCGCCATGGTCGACTCCACCGTAACCACGGAGGGCGGGGTGGTGGTGGTGGGGGCGGCCGTCGCAGGGTACTTACTGGGCTTGGAGGCCTGCCCCTTGCCGGGTAGGCCGTGTCCCGGCGGGGCCAGGCCCTGACCCCCCTCAGGGGTGGCCCGCTCAGGCCCCGGGGTGGGGGGAGCCTCTGGCTGGGGCTCCGCGGTAGGGGCCTTAGACCCCGGGGCGGGCTTTAATGCTGGCGACGACGTGGGCACGGTAACGGGGGTGGTCGTTACCGTGGTTACCGTCGTTGTCTCTGCAGGTAGGGATATATCTGAAGGGAAGACATACCGTGACAGGGTCAACCAGGGACATGACATATATCTCACATATATATGAAATGTCACAAGGCTGAATGGGGAGCGGAAAGTATCCGTACCATATATATATATAGATAGCAATCTGAGCTGGATATTAGTCACTGGGGTGGTTATATATTTGTTAATGAGATTATTCATTAATGAGAAGCAGATTGGAAAGCCGCATCTACGTCATATCTACGTCATTTCACCTACGATGACGTCATGGCCGTCGTTGGCTACGATTCACATTCACTTTAGCAGGGAGGAGATAATTACAACATTCCTTAAGGGGTATAAAGCCAGCTAAAAGCCTGAGATCGCCTCTACAATGCCCCCCCCCCCCCACCCCATCACCCCCACCCCCCTCGATTCATGCCATAGTCAACTTGCCGCACAATATTGGGTCACTATTCGACATATTCCTATTCGAGCCACTCTCACCGGCGCCAAGTATGAAAACGGTATTCCTCTGTTTGAAATGTTTACACAAATTACCGTCCAAATCAAAAGTCATCGCATCCAAGGAGACGATATTAAGTTTGGATAATAAGGACCCAATATTGTTTCCGCTCCCAATTGCCCCGCCCCCCCCCCCTCCCTCCCCACACCAACCCCTCCCCCCTCCCCACCACGACTTACTTTTGACGAGGAGGTAGGCGTTGCGCAGGACGTAACCATGGCTGTTGCTAGCGTTACATGTGATGACGGCCGTGTCGTCCAGGGTGATGTTACTGATGTACAGCGCCTGGTCGCTACTGTTGACGTACCACTTGTCGAGGCTTTCTGCGAGGACCGGTCAACCAGAGATCCAGCCGTTATTTTACCTCTACTCCAATCATTAATCACTCCGATTCTTCGCGCTACAAGTTCATTTCGCTGACTATGGCAGAACCAAGGATGAACGGCCAATACACGTGCTGTACTTTACTGCAATATTATTATATCATTTAATCATATAATTTAAAAGCAATAATATAATGATCATATATCGTAAATACAATAACATAATTATATATTGTAATCATACACATTAAATGCTATAACATAATTATAGACCTTAAATGCTACAAAGGGTCACAAAGACCACCACTGACCGTCCACTTTGCGGCCGTTGAGGTACCACGTGATCTGCGCGGAAGGTCGGCTGACCGCGCGGCAAGTGAAGGAAGCAGACGACATGAGAGTCACGTTCTGATTGGTCGGTTCCTCGTCCATTGCGGGAACGGCTGTCAACAAAAACAAACCTTGAGCAAGCATAAGTAAACAAACCTATTTGACGACGTGTCTTTGGCGGTGATGAACACGAGTCGTGCAGGGATCTTCCATGATACGACGGCGTGGTGTGTAGCGAGTACGTTTGGCTCAGTAGTCGACCCGGCTTCAGCCTCAAAAACACACATCTTTCACATTAGACAAACTGACTAATAAAAGATAAATGTATGATAATATTAAAATAGGCGCACTGTCCGATAACATGCTAGGCATGCACCAACTAAAATTTCAGGACAAGTCTATAATCTCCAAAGCAACCTTAAACAACTACATGACAAATCACCCGATCCATATACAGTATTCTTCACATTGGACGCATTGATCGAGTGCACCGAGGAAAACGGTTTTCTTGTGTACTACGTCATCACAGACACTTCCCCTTTAACTTAAAGAGTTAACAGTAATACGAATGTTCAATGCATTAACTAAATTTATACAGACATATGTGTAAAGGTGACAAATGGCCTTATGAGGGACTTTTATCAAATGAAAGAAACCGCTTACATTCGATTTGAAGGTCCATCCGATGGATGAAGCGTCTGGGTTGCGACTCGTCAGCGATGCAGCGGTAACAGCCCTCCATGTCAAGCTGAAGGTCACTGAGACGCAGCCGGCGACCCTTCTCCAACAACCGGAAGTGACGCGATGGCGTCAGATGCTCGCCTATTGTTTGGACGTCGCTGCAGGATTCGCCGCGGTGCAGCACCCACGTGATCTCTGGGGTTGGCCTACAGGGGGGAGGGGTTTGGGGGTGGAGTGAGAGACGTGGGGGTAGATGAAACTATGTATTCATATACGTTGTTAATCATGGCAGTTATCCCGTAATGATCTACTAATCTCCTTGATGGAACTTCACCTTAATCACATATTTTATATAATCCTAAGATGTATTTCTACGCAGACGGATGGATGCCACCCAGCCCCACCCCCCCCACCAACACCCCAAAAATAAGATTCCCGGATACAAATAACAAGCTGGACACGTATAACTCACCATCCCCGGAAGAAACAGGTGAGAGTCGTCGAGTCTCCTTGGATGGCCACCAGGTTGCGCTGCGATGACAGGGCGTCCAGGATGCTGGGCCACTTCTCACGGTCCACCTGAGGGTCATCTACAGAACGACAGCAGCCACAGCACACACTTAATACTGGGCCAATCTGATATACAGCTGTATACCCAGTCTGATATACAGCTGTAGACCCAGTATGATATACAGCTGTAGACCCAGTCTGATATACAGCTGTAGACCCAGTCTGATATACAGCTGTAGACCGAGTCTGATATACAGCTGTAGACCCAGTCAGATATACAGCTGTAGACCCAGTCTGATATACAGCTGTAGACCCAGTCTGATATACAGTTGCAGACCCGGTCAGATATACAGCTGTAGACCCGGTCTGATATACAACTGTAGATTCAGCCTGATATACAGCTGTAGACCCAGTCTGATATACAGCTGTAGACCCAGCCCGATATACAGCTGTAGATTCAGCCTGATATACAGCTGTAGACCCAGTCTGATATACAGCTGGAGACCCAGTCCGATATACAGCTGTAGACACATACTGATATACAGCTGTAGACCCAATCTGATATACAGCTGTAGACACAGTCTGATATACTGCATCGGAGCCGATTTATCGATAGAGCTACCCTAGAATCGCCGATTTGTTTTATCCCACAGGAACTGTTTGGCCGCCCCCCAACCCCCCCTATACATACAAGAAGTGAGCCGCCTTCTTACCTTTGACGTGGACTCGGTAGTAGGGTCCGTACAGACTTTGTCTCAGCACGCTGTTGGTGATCTTACACTGGAAGAGCTTGCCGCTAGGGGCGTCAGTCTTCAGCAGGTGCGTGATCACCAGTGTGCCTGCAAGGACGACAAGGACAATATCACCAGTGTGCCTGCAAGGACGACAAGGACAATATCACCAGTGTGCCTGCAAGGACGACAAGGACAATATCACCAGTGTGCCTGCAAGGACGACAAGGACAATATCACCAGTGTGCCTGCAAGGACGACAAGGACAATATCACCAGTGTGCCTGCAAGGACGACAAGGACAATATCACCAGTGTGCCTGCCTGCAAGGATGACAAGGACAATATCACCAGTGTGCCTGCAAGGACGACAAGGACAATATCACCAGTGTGCCTGCAAGGACGACAAGGACAATATCACCAGTGTGCCTGCAAGGACGACAAGGACAATATCACCAGTGTGCCTGCAAGGACGACAAGGACAATATCACCAGTGTGCCTGCCTGCAAGGATGACAAGGACAATATCACCAGTGTGCCTGCAAGGATGACAAGGACAATATCACCAGTGTGCCTGTAAGGATGACAAGGAAAATATCACCAGTGTGCCTGCCTGCAAGGATGACAAGGACAATATCACCAGTGTGCCTGCAAGGATGACAAGGACAATATCACCACTGTGCCTGCAAGGATGACAAGGACAATATCACCAGTGTGCCTGCCTGCAAGGATGACAAGGACAATATCACCAGTGTGCCTGCCTGCAAGGATGACAAGGACAATATCACCAGTGTGCCTGCAAGGATGACAAGGATAATATCACCAGTGTGCCTGCAAGGACGACAAGGACAATATCACCAGTGTGCCTGCAAGGATGACAAGGACAATATCACCAGTGTGCCTGCAAGGATGACAAGGACAATATCACCAGTGTGCCTGCCTGCAAGGATGACAAGGACAATATCACCAGTGTGCCTGCAAGGATGACAAGGACAATATCAACACCCTTGGATCTGAAGGGCCACCCTCCCTTTCCCCCCTCCGTGGGGACACCCTTGGTGACCCACCTGTCTCTGTGTCGACGCCCACCGTGGCGCTGGGCCTCACTGGCCGCCTGTTGTGGATCTCACAGGAGTCCGGCACGAGGTGCCAGCGGTAGGAGGGCTGGGGCTGGCTGTGAAAGCCCCCGCAGCGCAGGGTGATCAGCTCCCCCTCCCTGGCCGACACCTCGTACGGCTTGTTGCATGAACCCTCGTGGATCTCCGTGAAGCGCAGCTCTGTGTGAAAGGAAAGGCAAGTGAGAGGGGTATTTATTTCGAGATCTATCGTTACAGATTAATTTAAAATTTAATACTAATTACAAAAGACATAAAAAAGGATATTTCTTTAACATAAATTACGTAAATATATTTTTCATGTTCGTCACCCACCTGTGTGTTTGAGGACGGTGATGTCCGTCACCCACCTGTATGTTTGAGGACGGTGATGTTCGTCACCCACCAGTGTGTTTGACGACGGTGATGTTCGTCACCCACCTGTGTGTTTGAGGACGGTGATGTTCGTCACCCACCAGTGTGTTTGACGACGGTGATGTTCGTCACCCACCTGTGTGTTTGAGGACGGTGATGTTCGTCACCCACCTGTGTGTTTGAGGACGGTGATGTTCGTCACCCACCTGTGTGTTTGAGGACGGTGATGTTCGTCACCCACCAGTGTGTTTGAGGACGGTGATGTTCGTCACCCACCAGTGTGTTTGACGACGGTGATGTTCGTCACCCACCTGTGTGTTTGAGGACGGTGATGTCCGTCACCCACCTGTGTGTTTGAGGACGGTGATGTTCGTCACCCACCAGTGTGTTTGACGACGGTGATGTTCGTCACCCACCTGTGTGTTTGAGGACGGTGATGTCCGTCACCCACCTGTGTGTTTGAGGACGGTGATGTTCGTCACCCACCTGTGTGTTTGAGGACGGTGATGTTCGTCACTGCCACTCCGAGATCGTTCTTGGCCACGCACTGGTAGCTGCCCGCTAGAGGGCGCTCCAGGAAGAACTCTCCTGTGACGTCATCGTAGATAACAGTACGTGACGGCTCGAGCACCGTACCGTTGTGAAGGAGCTCAACGCTGCAATAACCAAATAAACATCAATATAACCTTATATCAGTCTGGAATTTCTAGTCTAGCTTCTTCATATTATTTAACTTGTATATCCACGAGACCTCAGTAGGTTTACACAACTTTCATGCAATAAACATTGTCTAAAAACACCATTATATCTGGTTTCTTTGCCTCCCCACTTTGACCGCCGGTAACGTCAGAAAGTTACCGGGGGTCAGGCAGGGTAGTTGGGGGAGGGGGGGGGGGCACATACGTGTGGGTGGGGTTACCGGTGGCCAGGCAGGGCAGGGCAGTTGGGAGTGGGGGGGGCACATACGTGGGGGTGGGGGTGGAGTTACCGGTGGCCAGGCAGGGCAGTTGGGGGGGTGGGGGTCACTTACGTGGGGGTGGGGTTGCCGGTGGCCAGGCAGGGCAGGGAGAGCTCCTCCTCCCCCGTCATGTACCGCTCCCCGGGCGGGGGTCCCTCCAGGAACACCGGGGGCACTGTGGGAGAGATAGAGAGAGGGGGGGGGGGGCGGGGTCACATTAATAGGCGATACCATTGCCTCACCATTAATAACCAGACAATGCGCATTAAGCAAGAACTCTAAAAAGTGACAATTTACATTGAAAGTACAAAGTTAATTCATTAAGATATCCAAAAAACGCGAGATAATAGAGCTGCCCATATGGTCCATTTGGACTGACTAAACGGTAGAACCAAACAAAAGTATCCTACAATGTTGTCCTCCATATGGACCAGTCGGCAGTGCGTGGTACTTCCAAGGCACACTGATTTATTCCAGGGATGATAGACATAAACGGTACTTAGCGCCAGACACAACGTCTTATCATTGCGTAGACGATGTGGATATCGTTTTACCGGCGACAAACAGAAAAACTACATTAGACCAGACGCATTCTGAGACTGAATAATATGCCAAATATATGTAAAAACCCTTTTAGACCACGACTAGGACTGCTACGATGCGACTTGAGATGCCGTGATGAAGTGATATTTGGTATGTGTAAGTTATTGTGAATACAGGTTTCGGTGTTGGGGAAACCTGATTAAACATTAACCCCGTAGCACGTAGCGGTGACCCCTTGAAGGTCAGCTCCACATAACACAGCTCTTCAAACAAAACGCATCATCAGCCGGGACTGTGTGTGTAAGGGAGAGGCAGAGAGGGGGGGGGGGCGTGACATTGCCCTAATGCCACAGCCCCAGAGTTTTTGGCAGTCTTGCTATGGCCGCCTCGATAGCTCAGTGGCTGAGAGCGCTCGCCTTGAGTGCTCTGGCCATCTGAGAGTCTAACGGCACGTGGATCGCTGGTTCGAGCACCGCTGTGGCCATGTCTGTGTGGTCGCAGGATAAATGTCCTTCTTCACAAAGACTAGGGGGTTACCCCGGGGACATGGCTCCACACTCCTGCCTTCTCTCATTGATGCGATATGACAAGAATTGGTTAAAGCGCCCATAATATACAGCCAACCAACAAGAGTCTTGCTTAATTTACACCCCCTCTAAACTACCAATCCTCTTTTAATAAATCCCACCCGCTGTCGTAAGCAGCGCCGCCTGGCGGTGGCGTCCATAGCCGACGTGCTGTGGACAGTGACCTTGACCTTTTGTATCAGAACAAACACACCGAGACTACCAGACCAGACGGGGACTGTGGGGAGGGGGAGGGGGACGGCTCGTGTTTGGCATAACAATAACAACCCGAGTGGTGAGGGGTGAGGGGTGCAGACCTAATAGGTAGGTACACGGTGAGTCCATTGAGTGGTGGCGTACAACGTAGCCAAGCGGGCCCTCGAGGATATAGAATTCTGATTTTACGCCATATTTGTGCACAGGAGGGCTAAACTTGGATAATGCGAGGTGTTTCCGGTGAAAACTTGCCCCAAACTCAGGTGCCAGATTTCGAACTGTTGATTCGTGGCTCAGCCCGATTACCAACTGAGCTAGGGAGAATCAGAAACCTTCAAGTCAATGACATGAGAGGACGAATCGACCCCAGATAGAGGTGGGATTCGAACTCGCAACCTGTCGGTATGCAGTCGAGCACACTGCCGATCCACCACGGGGGCCGCCCCGAAGTCTTGAGATATACAGGGAGGGGCACAGGATGAATCCCATACCGCTGCATCCCATATACACACACACATCCCGGGTGGAACCCGGGCTTTGTGTTCTTTCAGGCCGTCTTACCTTCCGTGCTTCCTCCAAACCAGTCATAACCATGGCAACGGGACGGCGTTGTTAAGGTAGCCAGCAGCAGCAGCAGCAGCCGAGGCCAGTGATTGGCTGAGCTGGGCGCGGCCATCACATGGTTCACCTGAAATCAACAAGGTCGTGTTCTATATATAGACGCGTTGATGCTTGATGACGTCTTGACCAGATAAGACATTAACAACGGCACGACAACACGTATTGATGACGTCACTAACCAGGCCTACAATGGCGGCAAAGAATTTACTGACACAAACTGTTTGATTGTGACACACATCCGGTCAATAACAAATGCTCCAACACCAGAGGATTTGAGTTAAAGTCATCGTTATTGCTATAGCATTTGTTTTTTTCTGAATAATGTATTTTCCATTGCTTTCTTGAGTGTCAATATTGCACAGAGTTTGATGACGTAGTTCACACGAACGTAACTGTTTAGTTGACATGCCTTTAGGTCACAATCACCTCATTAAATGATTTCCAATTGGAATAGTTCAATGTTTCTCATGGGAAAACTAGGGTATTCTGTCTGTCTCCGGCGGCAAGCAACCGTGATGGCATCCATACGGGTTTAACGCGGCGGTCAGCGAGGACAGCCAGGCATTTAGCACGGCGCCCTTTCCGGTCCAGAGGAAGGAAGGGAGGAGGGAGGGAGGCGGGAGGGTGGCGGGAGGGAGGGAGGAGGGAGGAGGGAGGATTGAGAGGAGATGGGGATGAGGAAGGAGGAGGGGAACCAGAGGGGAGTGCGGAGAGGGAGATATGGATGTGAGAGTTGAGAGGGGAGACTGGAAGGAGGCGAAAAGGGAGCTAGGAAGGGGAGGACAGGGAGGGAGATTCCGTGCTTTATTTCGTACGGCGTGTCATTTCCACCCCATCCCTCAAAAGTGATCATGCCATAACTATCAAATAAAGCAGTCTGCATGGATCATATTTTCAAACCAATTTTACATAAATTGTTCCAGGTTAGTACAATTTACATGATATAATCTCTCTGACAAATCCAGGCCCCCCAACCACCCCCAGGCCCGCAGGTTCGTCTCACCCCACCCTCAGCCCTCACCCCCACCCACAACGACCAACCAACCAACAAAGGAGTGAGAACCAGTCACCCATGAGACCGTTTGAGCGGTGGGGCTCTCCTTATCCCCAAGGGTCAGGCTAGGGTGGGTTATGAGGGTGTGGCCGTAGACCCCCGCCCCCCGGGCCCGCCCCCGGCCCACCCCCAGCTCCCCGGTCGCGCCCCATCCCCACCCCCCCGGCCCCACCCCCAACTCCCCTCCCACCCCCAACCAAGCCACCCCATATGGACGGATCAATTTCCCCGTCATACGGATCAGAGGCGGTTATATGCTTCATCCTCGTAGGTGTCGCCAGACAGACCAAATATACATTATTATCTCACATGATGCGACACGTGGGCCGAGCGGCCAGTGTGGAGGGTGTGCCACTTCCGGTTAGCGGCAGGAGGAAACCCTTTTGGCTGGGGTGGCGAGCCCCCCGGGTGGACGCCGCAACCTTTGAAACAAAGGTAAATTAGGAGGTAAGTGGAACTTTTCGGATGGCGTGGTCTCGCGCCGTGCAGGCGACACATCTCGGGACACGAGACCCCCCAGCGACCAGTCCAAATCACTTTACAATTCAACTCACCGGAAGTGACCTCTCCCTCTCTTTAATGCCTGGAAGAAGCCCTGCGTTCACAAGGTCAACAATGCCGCAGGCGTCCACGTAACACATACAGTTGGTTCTAGACGTGTGTCAACTGTTACCCTCGCTAGAGGGCGCTGTCTATTACGCTCCACCCACCGAGTCCATCCCACACCACCCACACCACCCACTCCGTACTTGCGGACTGGGAACTGATCACATCCACGTATTGACGCATATCAGGGATTTTAGGAATCTAAATGAGGTAAACCCTTATGCACAGTCACAAATAGTGCATATTGAAATGTCAATAATTGCCTATGCCTTACTTTATAACGAAAAATCCCCAAGACATTCAGTTTTGTCTACTTTTATTTGTTGCTGGGGATACATTATTATACCTACATTGTCATCAGAATGCCCAGTATGTTGTCGTATTTATAGGCTACATCATTGTTATTGTAGACTTCTCCTGATTAGAAGTAGTCCTACTCTATCGCCACGTGGTGTGTGAGAAGTCAATTACAGGCCTGGACTATATGCCATAGACCTGCATGCATCGATCATGTAATTTAAATAAAACCTAGTCAAACAGGAGAAACAAATCCACAGATTTGAACGAATCCAGTGCAAGTGGTTACCAGGAATGAGTACCTATTGGAAAAAATCAATCCGCCTTGTTGATGGCGGAGAAGAGAACCCATTACAATACGGACAGCTGTAAGATATGTATCTTTGGCTGTTCCACGGACCAAGAGGGGAGATTGAATAGCCAAGTGCGATGCAGCTAAATACCGGAAATCGAAGCTGTTACAGGTATCAATTTCCTTAAAATGTTTCATTTTATCCATTAACTTAACATGGGGACATTAGAAAAATCAAGATAAAGCAGAGAGAATTTCCCAGAAGAGATCGATGGTTGGTTATCCATCTCGCTTCGAAATCTGCAATTCCATTCGGCATGATATCAACGGCATATTGCACGGATCATAAGGTCCCGTAAACACAGCATTTACATTTATAAATTCAGCCATTATAGAGAACAATCGATAACACGTTGTTTCTCTTTTGGTTTAAGTGGGTCGTGTTTCTCCGCACCAGCCCTAAACCTACAAGATAATCGATTGGCTCCATCAGGGCGATGTGTCGCAATCACCAAAGATATTAAGTTCACGGCCAAAAGGAGTCCTTCCTTGTTGACAAATAGCTCGAAAATGGTGAATAGTACATGGGGGAATCGTTGACAAGATGACGTAGACATGGGTCGCATTAAGTGAGATATATATGTTGACATATATTAATACTTACAAACACAAACATTTGCTGGGTATGTCGCACTAGTCACTGGGTTCGACTGAAAGCCGAACGCGAAAACTACGCTTCATATTGTTAGACAATAGACAAGTCCAAACGCGTAAGGCATCCGCAATTGTTTTCCCCGACGTTTTTTCGCGGAAACATCCACAGTTACGTTAAAAATGAATAGACCGGAAGTGGCCTTCATGAAGGATGCGCAAAGAACCCGTATATCTACCCCGACAGGAGGCTTCCTCATTACAGTACTTCCGCTCGCTTCCGGCGCGTTTCCGCGAAAACGAGGCTGCTGACAGTGAAGACGTGAGACGCCAGAACGCCACGTGACTCTGAAGCCAGCTCCGATGAGCTTATTTCAGTGTGTGTGTGTGCTGTATGCTGGCATCCGATACCTGCTTCGACGTTAAGCTTTAATGTGCAAGTGTCACTCCAGGTTGCCGGGACGAAAATAAAGTGCGCACGTTTAGTATGACTGCCGACAATCTCATCCGCACTGCGACATACAACGACCCTTGTGCCATTTCCAGGCAATATCACTTTTAGTTTACGTCTAAAGAATAATATTTAATAAGACTTCCACTAAGCAAACACCAGGATATCAGATATATATATGCCAGAGACGAGATATTGGTGCAAGAAAGAAACAAGTGACAACAAAAACGACTGCTATCCCGTTTTCTAACGATATGAGATTGTCTTTTTACTTTCGTTTAAACAATACTCTTTACTCCTCTATTAATCGATCAATGCATGGCCTTCAACGCCCAGAACGCCTCCCCCTCCCCGGCCACCACCACCCCACCCCGACCCCCAGTGATGCACTGCCGTCTTACGTGTCCACCCCCCCCCGCCTGTTATCACGTTGGCCGCGGTAGCGTCCTTGTGATTGGTTCGCGCCATTGGTGACGTCACAGGCTCTCGCTGGCCTAACGAAGACTAACGGCCACATTAACCCTCTCAACCCCCCTTTGCCCCGAGCCCTGTCACTGGCCCAGGGTGGGCAGCCACCAGTAGCGGGCTGGCTAGGTGGGTGTTGGCACTCCCACTTGGCCAATGCGGCGGTCTCTTCCCGCCCCACAGGCCCCTGCTAGGAGACATATATATATCCACATGGCGACAGGGAAGGCTAATACTAGGCCTTGCGAGGCGCCCTCTTGCGGCCGTGAACTTAACTTCTTCCAAGATATCTCCTCGCAAGATATAAGTGTCAACATAACGCCGGTAACATCGCTTGTGGACTTTGTTGGATCGTCTCCGCTCCTTACTGACTATCACCGTTAGATGGCGTCAAACGTCGGTCATTATTCCGTGGAAGGGATTGCGATAGATATATGAGCGGAGGGAATGAAATCTTGAAGTAAGAAACAGTAATAGTAACTTGCAAGCAACGCGATGGCGGCCAATGCTCAGGTCTGGTTCCAATGTCTGCTGATGGCCGGTTGCTGCGCGAGACTTGGAACCAGCCTAGCGAACGAGACCTTGACGGGGGACACGACCGTGCCCGCTGATGACGTCATAGTGACGGAGGGTCAGGAGGTGACTACCATCCCCTACGAGCAGCTTACGAGGACCGTGTCACGAGGCTACGGGCTTCCCAGGTCGGTCATGCTCAGGTACGTGGAGTGGCTAAACCGGTGGCGGGGGATGATTCCCTACGTCAACATGGCGCGGATTGTCCTCGTCTCCTCGGCCTACGTCCTCAACGCATGCGTCTTCGTCGTGTTCGCCCAGCCCCGGCGGCGCGCGCAGTCCGTCAGCCTCGTCCTCATGGCGCTGGCCGTGTCCGACTGCCTGGCGCTCGTGCTCACCCTCGACAACGCCATCGTGCTGCGCCACCTGACGTCGCTCAAGGAACTGACGGACGCCTCCTGCAAGATCATCGTCTACGTGACCCAGGTCGGTCGCGACACGTCCGTCTACTTCATCCTGCTCTTCACCGTCGAGCGCTTCGTCTCTGTACGCTACCCGCTGCAGCGCGCAGCCATCTGCACCCGCCGCCGCATGGCGCTGGGGGTCGCCGCCGTGACCGTGACCTTCATGCTGCTCGAGTCCTACACCTTCGTGTACCTGGGCCTCTCGCCGCCGGGCAGTCTCCACGCCACCTGCGGCCGGGTGGTGCGCCTCGGCACCGCGGGGCGCGCCACCTACAGCTTCCTGCGGCTCATCGTCCAGAACCTGCTGGGCTTCCTCCTGCCCTGCGTCGCCATCGCCGCCCTCAACTTCCTGTTGGTGCGCGACCTCCGCCGCTGGAGGGCCAAGCGCGCCCTGCTCGGGGCGGCCAGCGCCGCCGACCGCCGCCGCAATAAGTCGGACGTGGCCGGTCGGGAGCTGACCGTCATGCTGGTCAGTGTGTCCACCTTCTCCGTCGTCACCATCGTGCCCTACTCCGTGGGTTCCTTCATCAACAACTACTTCCCGCCGCCCATCCCCGACAACGTCAAGCTAATCGTCGCCATCAACTTCTGCGACTTGATCTACATCACCAACTACGCCTGCAATTTCTTCTTCTACGTCATGTCCGGGACGCAGTTTCGCAACGAGTTCCTGACCATTATAACGTGCGGCAGAGGTGAGTAAAAGGAGCGGGAACCTCGGCCCATATATATGTCCCCCCAGTTAGATGTATCAATGCGATCGTATTGTTTGGGGATCCAACCAAAAAAACCAGATGCTATCATTAAGTGCGAGCGGTAAGGTGTAACGATTCTTTCACAAATTGCGACGCAATTGCCATATCTTGTTTCAAAACGTAATAGAACAGACCTTAAATTAACGGAAACGGTTCGCGCAGTTTTCTAATGATGACGTCACTTCCGTTGCAGTGCGGCGGGGCCGGAAGCCGGTGGTGCCGAAGACGCGGACGTCCCGGATGTGTAGCCATAGCGACGGCCCCTCGGCCACCAGCCGCGCGACGGCAGAGACCGTCGACCTGACCAGCGGCCCGTCATCTCACGGGGCGACGAGAGGCTCGGCGGGGAGTTTGGACCGCAGCCAAAGCAGCGGGTCAGCACGAGGCTCGGCGGGGAGTTTGGAAGTCAGCCCGGGCGACAGGTCAGCACGAGGCTCGGCGGGATATGTGCAAGTCCGTCCGGGCGACAGGTCAACAGGAGGTTCGGCGGGGAGTTTGGAAGTCAGCCCGGGCGACAGGTCAGCAAGAGGCTCGGCGGGATGTTTGGACATCAGCCCATCGACATCGACGAGCAAGCAAAAGGCTCGGAAAGGGATAAAGACGTCGGAAAGCAAGTGGACTGAATTGTCAATGAATCTGGATTCGGCCCAGCGAAAATATTGAAGTTTGAATCCCACAAAATTACTAGGCGTCTATACTGGAGGCTGCAGCTAATATGCAATATATCCGGAGACTATTACAGAAGAATATGAAGCCGGCATGTCATTCATTCAGCGACGTTTATACTGGCCATTGACCCCAAGCCTCCAACGGTCCAGCCAATATACCTACCGCGCCTGGATGATCTAGTGCCATTTGAGACCAACATTCAATTGCGATTGAGGCCAACATTCCCGGCCGTCTAGCGACCGACAACACTGGGAAAATGCGATGCGTCAATACATTACCATATGTGGACTTGGCTGTCAACAAGAAATCTGCCAACCACTGACCAGAGACGGCGCCACCGCCTTCCGAACAATCACCATCCGACGTGGCAGAGACCTGACGAGTGCTACCATCTAGCGGCCGTCAATGCAATGTTACGTCAACTACACCGCCAGTTTCCTTATAGGTACATGGCATGAATATCATTCCTCCTTTGGAGGCGACGTAGTAACTATGACCCAGTTAATATTGGAGAGTTTGGGGTGGACACTAAACAGCAATCATTACTAGCCATACTCTGGGAAAACCTGAAACCACTGTTGTGCGCCATCATTTCCTTGACACCGGCGAGTAACAATTGGACCGAGGGTGGTTTTAATGCGATGTAGCAACGTGTGAACCAAAAAGCGCCGGAGATTTACGAGGCTAGACATTGATCCACCGAGTATTTCCTCATTGCCAGTGCGCCAGAATCAATCTACATAGAAAATTGCGCCATTTGTAAAATATATTCTAGGACTTTTACTCGACACTTGATCTTGGCAGCGTTAACTGTATCATTTATTAATTAAAAGGCAAAACACGCTGCATATATCTTTAACCTTCCCACAGCGACATTACTCGATCAAATCCTGACGAAATATAAATTTATATAAAATGGGAATTACGTTCTTGTCACCCTGCCACCGGAATGCTGAGGCATTTCATAAAGGTCATAAATAGTGTGTGTTTTATCAAGAAGTAATAGAAGACTATGATATCAACACGAGGTGCGTGTATACTCTCCCAAGCTGGATATTGACACCATGACCATGGTCATTGGGTGGGTATCATACGAGGACAAACCCATGATCTCTCCGCTACCTGCTGGCCATATTACCTAGAGGCGACAACAGAATTATGGCAGTTCATCTTGCTACATCTACAATAACAGGGAACAGCAAGGATTCTAAACTGAAAGCAATTTCAACTCTGGGGTTCCACGTATGATATTTCAAAACGTATATCTCGCGAGACTGTAGCTCAGCTGTGTGAATAAAGATGAATTTACAACAATCGATATTGAGCTATTAGATGAGAAACTGGCACCAGATTAGATTCCCAGGCTCGCATTCGAACCCAGGACCTAAATTGATCGCCGGTCTAGTGCGCTAACAACTACACAAAGAAGCCAGCCCCACCCTTGCTATAAGTGAGGTTATTAATGTCCAACGAGGTGTTCGCACGCTGGATACCTGCCATGAGACCGGCAACGCGGGAACAGACAAATGGGTCGCTATGACCTTCACCTGTCCTTGAAGACCTCGCAATGGCCGTGTTCCGCATCCAATCTTCGCCCTCGCATCTCCCAGTCTCAATTTCTTTTTCGCATGTTCTATCCCCATATCTCCCCCACCCCAACCCCCCCTCGCCTCTCGATTTCTCTTTCTCCCTTGCAATTTCTTCCTCTTGAAGACTGTCTTCATTTCATTCCGAAGGCCTCTCTTATGTATCTTGCTCTCCCCCTTTCTCTTCTGTCTCTCTTTCCCCTCTGCTTTTTCTTTTTCTCCCTTTCTGCCCCCTCTTTTCCTCTACCTCTCTTTCTCTCCACACACGAATATAACTCTCTACCTAGAGCTCTCTTTCTCTCTCTCCCTTTCGATGTCTTCCACTCTTTATCGCCCCTCCCCCCCACCCCCCACCCCTCCCCGACCCCCAGCAGGTCCGTATTTTACCGCATTTGGTGAGTTAAGCCCCATTCCCGGTGAGGCCTCCGTAGATAAGTGGACGGCCTCGACGGTTCAGGAGGTCGACGGGGCGAATACATCACAGACCTGTGTCAACTAGCCACAGCCCTCATCCCACCCGACCCGACCCCACCTCTCCGTGGCCACTGACTGCCTCCCCGCCCCCCACCCCACCCCGCACCCTCTCCCTCCAGGACATCTAACGGCCTCACCCCAAAACCCTCCATGGCAACTGACGGCATCACCCCACTTCCACCAGAGTAACAAGGACCCCACCCCTCCACTAGGGCAACTGTCCCCCTCACCCCCCCCCACCCCTCCCCGTCCACTATGGCAACTGGCACCCTCACCCCCCACCCCCCGTCCACTAGGGCAACTGGCACCCTCACCACCCTCCATATGACACCCCCACTCCCATCGTTACACTAGCATGGGAATCACTTCAACATGACCGTCCCCGACTCCCCCACAGGTAAGTACGTACAGGCCTCCATAACCTAGTAACGATTTACTGATATAGATGTATGGATCCGCAGCATAAAACAGGCTTCCCAGCACATAGGACCTCCCCGGTTCCCCTCTGACCAAATCGTAGTTTTCATTGACTAAAATGACAGAGGGGTTTTAGGGGTGATAGACCCCTCCACTCACCCCCCACACTCACCCAGGACACTATTTCACCCACTCAGTGCAGCAGTTTGCACTCTCTACCCTTGACACAAACCGCTAGGGGCTGCGTTAAAATGTATCGGTCTAATGGGAAGAACGGAGCGACATCTAGCGAGCGGGGGGAGCTCGAGAGTGCGTCAGAAGACGATCATAACCATGTAAATTAGTGATCGCTACAAAGTCCGTGAATCACTCGTTTCACATGACATGGAGTAGTACTAGTACCCCTGCCCGCCTCCCCCCAGCCCCCTCTCAGCCTCCTCCAAGCCCACCCGATTCGCCAAAGCCGGATCTTTTCCCGAGTTATGGACGGGTTCTCAGATTCAATATTTAAGTGTGACCCACACGTAACGATTCTAGTTTCTCGCCACGTCTCCTTGTGACGAAATGTCTTGTTTCATTTACTAGTTAACAGTTCTACTTTGGCATACAGGGTTGCGCACGGCGAGGGAAAGAGACCTAGAAGAACCCACACAGCACATTGAAGACGCGCGACCATCCTTTTAGGGGACCCTTAAAATATCATAACGTCTTGTTATCACAACGTCGTCATAACGTCACCATCAGGGGAGTCAGTCCGTTATGACGGTGGGGCGGCTTGTGGGACATGAGAGCTAAACTGTGCACAGTTACCTCCTGACACGATGAAGAGTGAATGGATGAAACATGTCCCAGATTAGGACCCCGATTTCGGATTCGAACCCACGACGTATATCGATCTCCGGTCTAGTGCGCCGTGCAATAAGCAATAAGGCTTGCTTTATAAACAGCAGTATGTTCAACGCACAGTTGTATATTTTAAAATACACTGCCAACTAAATATTGAGAGCTTAGACAATCAGCAGCAGATGCTTTTCTGGACAGCGAAAGCGAAACAGCCAAAACGCATATTGTCGGACATTTTGTCGTCATGGCGAATGGTTAAGGCATTTTGTAGTCAATGGGAAGGGTCAAGGCAAAGAGGAGCCATGTCTCCGGTAGTAACCCCTGCTCTTTTCGAAGACAGACATCTTGCGCAAACAGACGACATTTGCACAGGTGGGATTCGAACCTCGTATCTGCCGCTAGGGCTGGCCTAGCATAGGACATTAGGCAATATCCCTACACCCTAGGCCTCGGGGCGACCAAGCCGTGGTGTACCACGCATATTGCCGGGACTTCTACCAGTTTGCTGCGCCGTCCGAAACACACAAAGACCAGGATTCTAGTATTTACGCTGCGTCACTTCTTACCGTGAACAGCTCAGCGAGGTTACAGACCGCGCAGTGAAGTACCATAGAGGAGACAGCGGGTTGCCACCACCACCGCCGCCAGGGGGCCTGGCGATAGTCGGCCTCTCCTGTGTACTGGCCAGCCCAACCTCCGGTCGCTAGAGGAAGCTATTTAATTTAAACCACAATCGCCAGAGAGAGACAGACACCCTAAATGTCCAGCACCTCCAACATACGGCCATCCCGCCCAACAGCCAGGTCAATCCCCCCAGCTCCTCGCCCCCACCCCAGCTCCTCCCCGATAAGGCGATGGCCTCGAGCGGACAACTAGGACCACTCCCATCTGACCCACCCCCTTCCACACATCCAACACTAACCCCACCCGCTCCTAGACCATACCACTAACCCTCCCCCTACCTCCATCTCCCTCCCTCCACCCGACCGCCTGTCTGGGCCAAAGAGCAGCTCCCCGAACAGGGATGGGGAGTCACCGAGACTTTGACGAGAACATCGCTTGGTGAGATTTGTCCTTATATGGACACATCATGGGGGAACGGTCCCCAGTCGGGGACCAAGGTCAAGGTCGCCACGTGATACACTTAGAGACATGTGGCCGAGGCCCAAGTCTGTATCACCATGGTCACCAAGACCACGTGGTCGGGACAAACACTCCGCCAGTTCCGACTTTGCCGTTACCAGATTGTGACCTCGTTGTCATGGTGAACCGACTTCGCTATATACAGCTCATATATGAGTTAATCGTCACGCTCTTGGCATATGGCGGAGCTTCTCAACTGAGTTGGTAAAGCTAGGCTGTAGACAGATTTAACAGGTCGTGGGTTCGTGTCCTGGTGCATCCATCTGTGGGCTGGTTTAAAAGCCTTTTTTACATCGAAGCAAATGGGAAGGGTCGCCGTAGAGCGGAGCCATGTCCCCCGGAGTAACGCACTACCTTTATGGTGTAGAAATACTTGGGGTCTTTATCCTGCATAAATATCGACATTGGCACAGGCGGGGCTCGAACCACGCAGCGGCGGCTTGGGATGGCCCAGAAGAGAACACTTGATCGAACACCCTAGCTACAGGGCCACGGGCCGAAGCAACATAAAGCCATGTACATCCAGAATAACGAGACAAATCCATTAAATATACCATAAGTATCGATCAGATTCCTTGTGTCGAGATCTGCTCGCCACAAGTGGCCAAGATTCCGTTACGCGAATCCGCGAGTGAAGACTATCGGCTCAATAGAAAGGACGCCATATTCCATGTCCTGCCTACTGATCAGGCGTGACAGTGACACCCTTGTGTGCCTATGCGAGAGAGAGAGAGAGAGAGAGAGAGAGAGAGAGAGAGAGAGAGAGAGAGAGAGAGAGAGATGGAGGGGGCTGGGCAGATTAGGGGGAAGGGGGGAAGGATAGAGAGAGAGAGACACGCAGGGAGGAGGGAGGAGAGAGGGGGCAGGGGGGATGCAGGGATGTGAGAGAGATTAGGGAGAAGAGAGAGAAGAGGAGAGGGAAGAATATTGGGACACATGAGGCGAAGGGAGAGGAGGGGGACGTGGGAGGTAGAAGGCGGGGAAAAGAGACAGGGATGGAGGGAGGGAATGAGATAAACAGAGGGGGATAAGGAAGAGAAGGAGAGAAAAAAAGGATGGAAGGAGCCCAAGAGAGATCGGAATGTAGGGAGGAAAAGAGATGGACAGAAGGAGAAAGACAGAGAGGAGAGAAAGGAGGGAGGGAGAAAAAATAGAGATCGGGTTGGAGGGAGGGAATCAGATGGACGGAAAGAGAGAGAGAGAGAGGAGAAGAGAAAGCAGGAGGAAGTGAGCGAGAGAATGACACGGAGGAAGAGAATGAGACAGAGGGAGAGACAGACAGGGAGAGGGAGAGAGAATATCGGGGGTGAGGAGGGGGCGCTATACGAGGAAGGAGCCGCCATTTTGCCACGGAGGGTAAGGAGTGCATTAGGCTCAGACACTCCATCAATAGCACGTCCTGCAAAGTAGGGCGCTCCAACCCCAAACCTCATCGCTACATGCCACCCACCCCACCACGCCCATCAGTCACTACACCGCCTCCCCCTCCTCCATATTTATATCATCGCCTTGTCGCACATCACCCCGCCCTCCCCACCCCGCGCCGCCACCTACTTAACGCCACTCCCCCCACCCCCTCACCTCTCCTGGAACCATCTCATAATCCGACCTTCACCATGGTCGATATTGCCCACCCAATTTAGGGACTATGAAACATGTATAAGCCCCCTGTACAACCACCCCTACCACCCCCCCCCCCCCCATCCCAGTGTGAACACCTTCTGCCCCCCCCCACCACCACCACCTCAAACCCCACCACCGCCGGACCCTACCACACCCTGTCCAAGCGTCCCAATTATCAGCACCCTCCACCTGCCACAGACTCGTCATTACCACCCCACCCCTCTCTCACCCCGACCGCCCCCGCCCCCTATACACCCTCTTGACCTTTACAGCAATGTGAGTCGGTCTCCTGTAGCCGGCAGAGACTGAAGGGCTCCTGAAAAAGGCGGAGCTATTACCGTATAAGGGGAGAGGGAGACCCCATCCCGGGCAAACCCTACTGGCCGCCTCCCAACCCCCCGACACCAATTATAAAAACCCGTCCCCTTCAAAATCAAAGCCCTTTTCCTCCCGTCTTCCCACAACCAAATCAGACCAACTTCGTTTCAAACTCGCCGACCCCAGGTTCGCCTCAATCCCAACCCCACCCCCTCCCCACCGGTCATATCACGTGTGTCCCCCTCCAACACTACCCCTCCCCTCCCTCCTCCCCATCGCCCCAGTATGCTAATCTCGTATGACTCCAAATCAAATCTTCAGCCAGGGTTTCTTCTTTTTTTTTCGCTTTCTGCATGCAATTCTCACAATAAATAACGTTCATTTCAGGCTCGCCCTGTCATCACAACAACCACGCCCTCACCATCCCCCCACCCCAAACTCCGGCACCCTCACCTCTGCCGCCACCCCCCCCCCCCTCCCCCACAAACTCCCAACCTCCGGCACCCTCACCCTGTTACCCTCATAACGAGAACACCCACCGCACCATCCATCCATCCACACTCGACCTCCCCCAAAACGATCCCCGATTGCCAGACAACCCGCCACCCCCGCCTCTCCCAACCCATTCCCCCTGACCCTCCCCTCTTCGTCTAGGCACTAACACCTCAAGGTCCGGTACCCGGATCTTCCAGCCCAATCCCCGCCCCCCCCCCCCCCCATAAACACACCTTCCCATCACCTCTCCCACTCATTTACCCTTCTGCCCGTTCCCTACCCTCAGACAAGACGTTCAAGCCCCTTGCCTTTCGTGGCCCCCTGGCGGTGGCGCCTAGAACTAGTCCCCGCAGTTGGTCGGCCGGTCGTCTCTTGTCTCGACGTCTTCGGCCGGCGCACCTCTGTCGGGGCCGCCCTGGTGGCTGAGCGGGTAGAGTCCATGCCCAGCCTCTGTAGGCGTCTGTCAGCCGCTTCGTGATCTAATTTAAAACAACTCCCCCACCCCCCATCTCCTCCTCCTGACAGTATGGGCGCCCCACTCTGGTGTAGTGGTTAGGACGCTAGACCGCAGATCTATGGGTCCTGGGTTCGAGCCCGGGCCAGGACATCACATCTGGGGCACGTTTCATCAACTCATCTACCCAGGGATCGTTTAGCCCTTGTGTGTACAAAAACGGCAAAAAACATCGATTCATTTCATTTCCTTACAGTCTATGTGTGCGTTAACTATCACCATATAACAATCTCATCTTTTAAACACTCTTTTGCAAAGAGTACCAGCGCGTCTCACCGCCCCCCTTCTACTCCGTGCATCGGTACACGACACATCCTTACTATTTGGCACAGCGTAAACGACACGGGGTCAAACTTGGCACCCCGCTTGCTGATTACTTTCTTGAAGAGGCCATGCAGCCAACTAACTTACTACGACAATTCCATGTATTATATTTGCTTGAAGTTAGAAGGAAGGTCATCATTCTTATTCTAACAAAGACTAAGAAAAAAAAAGTGCCGACCGACGATACATCGTCAACTGGTTAAGACAGACAGTAGAAGCGGAAAGGAAAGGGGGTGACAGAGGGCGTGGGGGTAGGGGAGTGAGTGGGGGGGGGGGGAGCCCGTCTACTTGTCAAATCCCTTCCTAATCCTTCAGGACGTCGTGCAGCCGTCTTGCCGGCGAGGAATGTTAAGACCAGAGGACAAGGGGGTCGGGGGGGCGGGGGCAGAAAAGGGGGGATACAAGGGGATTTGAGTATGGAGCTTAGGCAGGGGCGTGGGCAAGAGCGGGTGGGGGTGATGATGTGCGCATACAGGGTGGGTATGAGGCGATGCGGGCGAGGTCGCCGCTGTAGTAACACGCAGTAACAGTGACAAATCCACAATCTCCAGGCTCAGGGGCACTTCCCCCATATTAGCGGCGAACCACTCATTCGCATAACTCACGTATTTCTATTCCATTCAAATACTACAGTTAGTCACAATTTTGGTTTAATCCACACGAGAAGGACACGACCGAGTCTGACTCCCTCCTCGCATCCCCAACCCCCACCCCTAAACTCGACACCGTTTCTCCGACCCCCCCCCCCCCTCCTCAGCTCTCCCCTACCCACCATAGGTATATACATATCGCCCTGGATTACACCCACAGCCATACACCAATCAACATGGATCTAATTCGGGAATCGTCCTTCCTGGAACCCATCCCGTCCCGTCGTGAGACTATAAACCAATCATTTCCGGACCGCGGTCTTTGGCCTGGTGTGGGGTAAGTGAAGTCCCCCGGGGGGGGGGGGCGGGGGGGCACCGGATTCATCGGTTGGTTGGTAGGACACCTTAACCCTAGTAGTTCATATCACGACAACAGGAAGGGTAAAGGTAGAGAGGAGCCATGTCTCCGGGAATGAGTAACCCCCTACTCTTTGCGAAGGAAGACATGGGGTCTTTATTCTGCACTAACATTGACATGTGCAGAGGTGGGGCTCGAACCACGCACCGACCGCTCCACCCGATGCCGGCACGGGTCATATCTTCGGGATCGGGAGTCTTGGGGCCTCTCCAGAATGAAACATGTCCCGGATGGCACGATGGCATAATTCCCAGATAGACAATCCAGATGGCATGGCGGCACCATTCCCAGATAGACAATCCGGATGGCATGGCGGCACCATTCCCAGATAGACAATCCGGATGGCATGACGGCATCATTCCCAGATAGGCAATCCGGATGGCATGACGGAATGATTCTCAGATAGACAATCCGGATGGCATGGCGGCACCATTCCCAGATAGACAATTCGGATGGCATGGCGGAATCATTCCCAGATAGACAATCCGGATGGCATGACGGCACCATTCCCAGACAGACAATCCGGATGGCATGACGGAATCATTCCCAGATAGACAATCCGGATGACATGACGGCACCATTCCCAGATAGGCAATTCGGATGGCATGACGGAATGATTCTCAGATAGACAATCCGGATGGCATGGCGGAATCATTCCCAGATAGACAATCCGGATGGCATGACGGAATGATTCTCAGATAGACAATCCGGATGGCATGACGGCACCATTCCCAGATAGGCAATTCGGATGGCATGACGGAATGATTCTCAGATAGACAATCCGGATGGCATGACGGCACCATTCCCAGATAGACAATCCGGATGGCATGACGGCACCATTCCCAGATAGACAATTCGGATGGCATGACGGAATGATTCTCAGATAGACAATCCGGATGGCATGGCGGAATCATTCCCAGATAGACAATCCGGATGGCATGACGGCACCATTCCCAGATAGACAATTCGGATGGCATGACGGAATGATTCTCAGATAGACAATCCGGATGGCATGGCGGAATCATTCCCAGATAGACAATCCGGATGGCATGGCGGCACCATTCCCAGATAGACAATCCGGATGGCATGACGGCACAATTCCCAGATGGACAATCCGGATGGCATGACGGCACCATTCCCAGATAGACAATCTAGATGGCATGACGGAATCATTCCCAGATAGACAATCCGGATGGCATGACGGCACCATTCCCAGATAGACAATCCGGATGGCATGACGGCACCATTCCCAGATGGACAATCCGGATGGCATGACGGCACCATTCCCAGATAGACAATCCGGATGGTATGACGGCACCATTCCCAGATAGACAATCCGGATGGCATGACGGCATCATTCCCAGATAGACAATCCGGATGGCATTACGGCACCATTCCCAGATAGACAATCCGGATGGCATGGCGGAATCATTCCCAGATAGACAATCCGGATGGCATGACGGCATCCCCAGATAGACAATTCGGATGGCATGGCGGAATCATTCCCAGATAGACAATCCGGATGGCATGACGGCACCATTCCCAGACAGACAATCCGGATGGCATGACGGAATCATTCCCAGATAGACAATCCGGATGACATGACGGCACCATTCCCAGATAGACAATTCGGATGGCATGACGGAATGATTCTCAGATAGACAATCCGGATGGCATGGCGGAATCATTCCCAGATAGACAATCCGGATGGCATGACGGAATGATTCTCAGATAGACAATCCGGATGGCATGGCGGCACCATTCCCAGATAGACAATTCGGATGGCATGACGGAATGATTCTCAGATAGACAATCCGGATGGCATGGCGGAATCATTCCCAGATAGACAATTCGGATGGCATGACGGCACCATTCCCAGATAGACAATCCGGATGGCATGACGGCACCATTCCCAGATAGACAATTCGGATGGCATGACGGAATGATTCTCAGATAGACAATCCGGATGGCATGGCGGAATCATTCCCAGATAGACAATCCGGATGGCATGACGGCACCATTCCCAGATAGACAATTCGGATGGCATGACGGAATGATTCTCAGATAGACAATCCGGATGGCATGGCGGAATCATTCCCAGATAGACAATCCGGATGGCATGACGGAATCATTCCCAGATAGACAATCCGGATGGCATGACGGCACCATTCCCAGATAGACAATCCGGATGGCATGACGGCACCATTCCCAGATAGACAATCCGGATGGTATGACGGCACCATTCCCAGATAGACAATCCGGATGGCATGACGGCATCATTCCCAGATAGACAATCCGGATGGCATTACGGCACCATTCCCAGATAGACAATCCGGATGGCATGGCGGAATCATTCCCAGATAGACAATCCGGATGGCATGACGGCACCATTCCCAGATAGACAATTCGGATGGCATGGCGGAATCATTCCCAGATAGACAATCCGGATGGCATGACGGCACCATTCCCAGACAGACAATCCGGATGGCATGACGGAATCATTCCCAGATAGACAATCCGGATGACATGACGGCACCATTCCCAGATAGACAATTCGGATGGCATGACGGAATGATTCTCAGATAGACAATCCGGATGGCATGGCGGAATCATTCCCAGATAGACAATCCGGATGGCATGACGGAATGATTCTCAGATAGACAATCCGGATGGCATGGCGGCACCATTCCCAGATAGACAATTCGGATGGCATGACGGAATGATTCTCAGATAGACAATCCGGATGGCATGGCGGAATCATTCCCAGATAGACAATTCGGATGGCATGACGGCACCATTCCCAGATAGACAATCCGGATGGCATGACGGCACCATTCCCAGATAGACAATTCGGATGGCATGACGGAATGATTCTCAGATAGACAATCCGGATGGCATGGCGGAATCATTCCCAGATAGACAATCCGGATGGCATGACGGCACCATTCCCAGATAGACAATTCGGATGGCATGACGGAATGATTCTCAGATAGACAATCCGGATGGCATGGCGGAATCATTCCCAGATAGACAATCCGGATGGCATGGCGGCACCATTCCCAGATAGACAATCCGGATGGCATGACGGCACCATTCCCAGATAGACAATCCGGATGGTATGACGGCACCATTCCCAGATAGACAATCCGGATGGCATGACGGCATCATTCCCAGATAGACAATCCGGATGGCATTACGGCACCATTCCCAGATAGACAATCCGGATGGCATGACGGCACCATTCCCAGATAGACAATCCGGATGGCATGACGGCACCATTCCCAGATAGACAATCCGGATGGCATGACGGCACCATTCCCAGATAGACAATCCGGATGGCATGACGGCACAATTCCCAGATGGACAATCCGGATGGCATGACGGCACCATTCCCAGATAGACAATCCGGATGGCATGACGGAATCATTCCCAGATAGACAATCCGGATGGCATGACGGCACCATTCCCAGATAGACAATCCGGATGGCATGACGGCACCATTCCCAGAAAGACAATCCGGATGGCATGGCGGCACCATTCCCAGATGGACAATCCGGATGGCATGACGGAATCATTCCCAGATAGACAATCCGGATGGCATGGCGGAATCATTCCCAGATAGACAATCCGGATGGCATGACGGCACCATTCTCAGATAGACAATCCGGATGGCATGACGGCACCATTCCCAGATAGACAATCCGGATGGCATGGCGGAATCATTCCCAGATAGACAATCCGGATGGCATTACGGCACCATTCCTAGATAGACAATCCGGATGACATGACGGCACCATTCCCAGATAGACAATCCGGATGGCATGACGGAATCATTCCCAGATAGACAATCCGGATGGCATGACGGAATCATTCCCAGATAGACAATCCGGATGGCATGACGGCACCATTCCCAGATAGACAATCCGGATGGCATGACGGCACCATTCCCAAATAGACAATCCGGATGGCATGACGGCACCATTCCCAGATAGACAATCCGGATGGCATGACGGAATCATTCCCAGATAGACAATCCGTATGGCATGACGGCACCATTCCCAGATAGACAATCCGGATGGCATGACGGCACCATTCCCAGATAGACAATCCGGATGGCATGACGGCACCATTCCCAGATAGACAATCCGGATGGCATGACGGTACCATTCCCAGACAGACAATCCGGATGGCATGACGGCACCATTCCCAGATAGACAATCCGGATGGCATGACGGCACCATTCCCAGATAGACAATCCGGATGGCATGACGGCACCATTCCCAGATGGACAATCCGGATGGCATGGCGGAATCATTCCCAGATAGACACCCGGGGAATGAGAGACGCACCCTCCAGACATCTAGATATTGACACATGATCAGAATCACTTAGTTCTATTTGTCCACTGCAATCAAAGCCTGCCATCACAGGAGGAGGGCGGGGGCGGAGGCGGAGGCGGGGGCGGGGGCGGGGGCGGGGGCGGGGGGCAGGAGGCGAAGGGCGGGTGGGTGACTCTCAGTCTAGCCCCTCCCCCGCCATCCCCCTTTCCCTCTCAGTGCACACAAGGGACATCCCGGTTAATATTCCGTAGCATGGTGTGGATTCTGCCATTGCCTCATAAGCACGGGGGACAAACATACCATACCACCCCATACACCCCCGCCCCCCCCCCCTCCCCCCCGCCCCGTGCCCACCCCCGATCCAGTGGCCCAAGTTGCGGGTTCGAACCGCACTGAACACAACATGTATAACGATATCCATTAATCTCATATCTCGATATCCCTTATCCGGTAATCTTGATTATTACGTCACCACAAGAGGAAGACGCGCTTATCTGATATCGCTATGACGTCACGACTTCCCGTTCCACATTCTGACCCATTAATCAACGACATCCGACAGAGGAAGGCGCGCTTATCAGGATGAGGTCACGACTTCTGCATTCTGACGTCATCAAATATGGACCTCAGGCAGAGGAAGACGGCTTATCACTACGACGTCACTATTCTAACGTCATTAATTAATGTCCTACCTGAATCAGCGTTCTCATGTGTCAAATCACATCCTCTGCCGCTAGGTGGTTTGTCTCAGCCAGGTGAAGAATGGTTCAAGTGTCAAGTCGGGTTATCTGAAGAGAACAAAACAATAAAAAGTCATCTATATGCTTTATAAGAACAGACATAATTAATAGTTCATATTTACGTCGCACATTATTCGATGGATCAACGTTTTCGTTCAGGGGAACCTTGGCCCTTGAACCATTAACTGTCAACAGAAAATACGTTCCTTGATAGCTTCCCCCAAATCAAAAATATGGCAACAACAAACTAAATTCAATAAGACAAATAACAGGTTTGGCTTACAGAGGCAATATCGAGCACCAATATGGCCCATCAACTCTGCTGTGTAGGCCCACCCAACTTTCTCGGCTAATACTCTTGCACAGTACACGCAAACATTGCTATTCTGCCGCTACAACTACAACCTCAGAACAATCTAGGCATTAAATATGCTCAAAAGCGACAAAAATGTGCAGCAATGAAAACAGAAAAGACGAGAAACAATCGTCTATTCACGGGCACAACAGGATCCTTGTAGGTCAACAGAATCCACGGAATCTGAAGCCTTGGCCAGACAAGCAATTTATTAACACTTGCGTAGATGACACACGAGCCCAACGTCTACAGCCCATAGACCCCGCTATAGAGCCGCGCAGCGAGACACAGCGACCCCACGGCAGTCGCTATCTGGCTCTACTTCCCAGGTAGGTCCGCCTACCAGAGGTATGAATCACAAGTAGGTTTACTCGGTATTACGAGCAAACAATCTAAAACTTGAACCCACAAATTCTCCTCCTCCCCAACAACAGGCAGAGCCGGTGAAGCAAGCCCATAACGCAATGTACGGGACCGCTCACAATGGGAAAAAATAGTACGTAAATGGGTCTACTCTGCTTTACGACCTTCATGACGTACAACAGGTGAGTCTTGATCGCACAAAACTTGGCGTCTGTTGGAGCGATTGACGTGATAATCATTGCCGTTCACATGAGTTTGATCGCGTGCTGTCTGTATGGCATATCGTTATGGCCAAAACTAAACAGAAGCGGAAATAGCGATATATTTATACATGGGTAGCAGTCTGTGATGTGAGCAGTTTGTCTATACAGTAGTGGTGCCGGTGAAGTAGGTGTAGCTATTGGCGTATTATACCATATACATACTAATCATGCTTGTACATAGTATATTTACGTACAGAGAACATTATTTGGGACAGACTGCAATAATTCTTACACATTTCCCCTCTGAACTTTGAAATGAAATAATTTAAATGGCAATGACGTATTTAGGTGTGTAAAGTACACATATATTGCATGCAATAACGTTAGTACCAGGGCATATGTGGCCAAAATGGTGTAACTCCAGTGGAAGCGTGTGGCTTTCTGTTGTACTTCGTCATCAAAATGGGGACGTTGCTACCGTTTGGGCCTTTTAACATATGATAACATTTATGTCACACCGAATTTACATTCACACAATCACACATTCTGTCAAGAATGTTTGTCCATCTTGAACATCCGAACGTAGGTTGAAAATTGCTGTATGAGCAGCTTTAAAGTCGGTCTCCGTGATAAAGCTAGGCTCGATTCTACAGTCCCGACAATGAGTCATGGCGGGTGGAAATATAGAAAGCATTTTTCGATCATTCATCGCACTAAGAACTGACGCTCCACGTGGCTTATCTCTGCAGCCCTTATTATCGCCCGCAGTTATCACCGATACGGAGCCAACTTTGGGGAAATTTGGACCATGTATACAACCAGGTACGCCACCAAGCGGCCAGTCGGCGAATTAAGCCGGCAGGTGCATGCGACCGGATACCGGGTGGAACAATGAAGGCGGAACGCTTTCCAATCCGGGTCCGTGTCCATGGCTCGCGTGTCTTGTGTCCCTCGGGGAGTGGAGGGCGGCCGGGTGTACTATCAGTCGGCCAGGCACGTGAGCGGGCCGTACCTGGATCCCACGCGCTCTTAGTTTTCAAGCCTCAGCTGCCGTTTACAAATACTCACCTCCGCCGCGGGAAGGAGCTGCCACGTGGCTTCGCAAAAGGGCGATAATAGGTGGCCCTGAGTCGGCGCGGACTATCGGTGGTGATTTGCTTACCGTTCGACCAGTGACCAGCGAGCGGAAAAGAAAGGAGAAATACATGGCAGAAGAAGGAAGGGGTAGGTGAGGAGGGAAGGGGTGAGAGAGGGGGAGGGGGCAAGGCCGGGGGAGGAGGTGGGGAGGCGGGCAGGCGCGGCGATCCAGATCCGTGGGTCCAGCCTCCCCCTTACCCTCCCTCTCTCCCTCCCCCTCGCTGCCTCGCCCCCGCCTCCCGTATCAAAGAGGCACAGTGGCTGACTTGATGTGTAAACACACCATCAGACGCACATAGCCGCGGGGTACGTATCAATCACACCATTAACCCCTCCCACCTTTACCCCCCGACCCCTGCCGGCGTCCACACAGCGGCCAGTCCGCCAAACCCTCTCCTGCCCTGCCGAGAGAGACATCTCTCTGCATGCCCCTCATCCCCCCCCCCTACCTCGCTATACCAACCAGCCAGCATCGCTTAAACCATCGGGGTTATCGTCGGAGCGGCGATCAGCCAATCAGAGAGCGGTTAAGTCTTTGCTGCGGGGCGTCTGCGTACGGTACCTCCGCCTACCGCCAGGGGCGAGAATTCAAGCCGCGAATCAGATTGTTCGTGTCTGTCTTCACGCATCGACTTGGGGCGATTAGCCCCCCCCCCCCTCATATGCCTGGCTTATAGACCAGTAAGTTCATACCTAGACATGATAATATGAGAAATGGCATAGGTAAAAGCTATAGACGAGCGCCTATATACAATTTGTTGGTGTATAACCTAACCTTTGTTGATGTACTACCTTCGTAACGTGGGTTTGTTATTTTCCTGTGGGTCTCGAGCGAAATAAAAGTTTATAAACAGTTGCGTCATTCTTCACCAACCGGTCAACTGTCTCTCAAAAGTATATACTTTAGACATTTAGGTTACACCATTTTAAAACAAGTGTGCTGATGTCCCAAACTAACCGGAACCGGAAACAGATGTCCATATATCTCGCAATAGAGGGCGCTCGCCGCAAGAACTTTAATTTGAAGGTGAGCGGGTTTTGTTCAATGTATGCTAGATTGTTGGTTGGCCTAAGCAGGACGCTTTGACCGCTGTATGTCATATCGCGACAATATAGGAAGGGCCCAGAGCGAGGGACCGAGCCATGTATCCGGGAGTAACTTCATCCAGCATTCGGATTGTTTACATGACAGGACTCGGTAGTCTAGGCCGTTTCGAACGCACAACGGCTAAGCTGCATCCAGGACGATGAAGGCTGACTGAATGAAACATGGCCCAGATTAGGTGCCCTGGCCCAGATTCGTACCCAGGACCTATTGATCTGCCGTTTAGTGTCCTAACCACTACACCAGGGAGGCCCCCAGGACCTATTGATCTGCGGTCTAGTGCGCTAACCCCTACACCAGGGATGCACCCCGCGTGGACAGAAAGATTACCCCTCCCCCCCCCCCTCCGCCACTCCTCCCTTCATCCGGATTCGCGGGACCGACCGCAATAATATGACGTTGACATATGATGCGCCCTTATAATTCACCACAGTATATACAATAAGATACTTCACACTCGTTGCCTCGTTGGCACAAGAAACGCTAAGTGAAACCGGACGACCGCTTCACATGGACCCAAAACTCCCGTAACCGCAGAACAGAAC
>OZ025256.1:6589651-6668267 GCA_964019135.1 Arenicola marina | reverse complement strand
CAGGGATGGGGATAGTGGTGTACAGGGATGAGGATGCTGGTGTACAGGGATGGGGATACTGGTGTACAGGGATGGGGATGCTGGTGTACAGGGATGGGGATACTGGTGTACAGGGATGGGGATACTGGTGTACAGGGATGGGGATGCTGGTGTACAGGGATGGGGATACTGGTGTACAGGGATGGGGATGCTGGTGTACAGGGATGGGGATACTGGTGTACAGGGATGGGGATACTGGTGTACAGGGATGGAGATGCTGGTGTAAAGGGATGTGAATGCTGGTGTACAGGGATGGAGATGCTGATATACAGGGATGGGGATGCTGGTGTACAGGGATGAGGATGCTGGTGTACATGGATGGAGATGCTGATATACAGAGATGGGGATGCTGGTGTACAGGGATGAAGATGCCGGTATAAAGGGATGGGGGATGTTGCTTGAGTTTCGTCTCCCCCTCCTTCAGTCGGCTTAGTGTAGGGTTGCGCCCCCCACCCCTCAACAATAATGTAGGGTTGCACCTAACGTAAGCTAAGCCAAGCTAAGTACGTTAAAGGCCCACAGAGCAGCATTCCCATCTTTATCCTCTCAATGTTTTTATATGCAGCAGTAATACCACAGCCGAGCACTGCCATGAAGAAGCAAGGCCCTTATGGGAACGCCCCGCGTAACTCCTTTAACTACTGCAGGAGAAAAGATTCAGGGGCATTTAACAACGTGTTTTTATGATGAAGCAGCCGATACCGTCAGCTCACATCTCGCGGCATCCATAGCGGCCCCGCATCAGGCCACCCCCCCACCCAGGGCTTGCAGTCAGCCACTCACCTCAAAGTTTAAACGGTGGCGAGTAGTAGTAACACCGAACGCGGCGGAGAGGCAACAATAAAGCCAGAAACGGCTTTGCACCGGGCGACCCTGGATCACAGGTCACAGGGCAACAGGTCCACGCAATAATAGACCCCCACTTTCAAAGAAAGGACAAGGAGGGGAGTGGGGGGGGGGCGGGGTCAGTGATCGCGACTTTATCACCCATTTCGTTGTGTCCATGAATAGCACCCCTCACACCTCCCCCGCCCCCCCCCCCCCCCCCCCACGCCCCCTGCCCAAGGTCATTTTCCCAATGACGCGGCAGGTCACTTGCTATGGAACGCTGGCTGACGTAAGGAGATGTGTAGGTGAGACTGAAGGTCACTGCAGGCATGGAGGAACAGCTTCGGGGTCCGTGACGGCCGAACAGACACACAGTGGCGGCGGGGCTGTGGAGTGTGTGGGTAGGAGCGTGGGGGGGGGGGGGGGAGGGGCAAAGGGGAACGATATTATTAGGAGGATAAAGAAGACATCAACGGAGGGATGAGACTCTTGTGAATACGACGGACAATGGACCAAAGACAACGAAACGCGCATGAGAAGAATGGATTGTAGGGTTGGTTAATTGTATATTCAGGACGCTTTAACCATGTTTGGTCATATCGCGTCAATGGCAGAAGGAAGGGAGAGTGGAGCCATGTCCCCGGGGGTAACCCCCTACTCTTCGCGAAGAACGACATGGGATCTTTATCCTGCGACCACACAGACATGGCCACAGCGGGGTTCGAACCACCTATCCACCTGCCGTTAGGCTCTCGGTTTGCCAGAGCACTCAAAGCGAGCACTCTATCTACCCATTGAGCAATCGAGGCGGCCCCTGGATTGTTAGAAAGGTGGAAAGAGAAATGCAACTAAAGCCGTTATGCAGCGATATGGGTCGGCGCGTGAGGGACGGTGCAAGGAACAACAATCAAATCCGGTCGAATTATTCACGATGCATGGTTAACCCTTCCCTGCAACTAGCTTAAAGTTGCTATTACACGTAAACGTAAACATACAATACCAGCTAGCCGGCGTGGCCGCATGAATTAATGATCCGATTGGTCGTAGAACCACAGAATTGACTACGATCGCGGACGTTTCTTTACCAATTGACGACCGTGGATGAGCACCACATTGTTCATGTTAATCTGAAACAATTATTGCTATTCTGTAAACTAAAGAAAAAAAACGCTACAATCGACGGTCAGATGGTCTACCGGCTGAGCTATCCACAACCGAGCTTCCTTGTCACCGGTAGCGTGTGGATGAGCCTGCCTCTGAACTTCCCTTGCCCCTTCCCATTTGCCCATTGCCCGACAATTTTTGTTCGCATTTTTCATGTTTTATTTATGTATTTATTAATTCCAGCTGCGCTTGCACCTTTAAAGGACGCCTCCTGAAAGTTGTGACTGTTTGCAGTCACCCCTATGTAGGGCACGGCGGTGTTCGCCCCTGCGGCCCCTGATGACAGTCCAAGCTGGATTTCCAGCAGCGCCACACACGTGGGACCTCACACAACGACAACCCCCAACCCCAACCCTAACCCTCACCCAGGTACACTGTCACCTGATTGATGCCCCTTCCCTGGAGGATGAATGACCTGCCCACATGTGTCGCAGACGAGAGACACTCCATCCACGCGCAGGTCAACGAGGCCCGTTCTCGGCATCCATTCACGGATCCGGAATCTCACCGCATCTCGTGTCGTAAAGGCACCAAGGCCAGAACCGCCCCACCCCGCCGACCCGCAAGATCCCACCCCGCCACGCCCCGCTTCGCCCCACCCATACTCCACCCCGCCCCAACTCGCCCCCACCCGCCCGCCCCCGGCCCGCCACCCCATCCATATATATATATATCTATCTATCTATCTCTAAGAGGAGATCCAGAGCTCTCACCCTCCCAGCGGATCGTCAACCAGGACACAAAGAGCGTAATTCAGGATGTGAGAACTATTCCCACACGGCGCCGAGCTTGTGCCCCGGGGCGATGGCTGTAAAGACGTGTCTGGCCGCACAGGACGGGGGCCAAATAGGCCTGATCCGGAACGACCTAGCCCTACAGAGGTATCGGATAGCAGGGATAATTCAGGAGAGTCCTTACCCGTCACTCCTAGTTTAAGTGGTATCCGTCAGCGTAATCCATAAAGCAAAGTGGCGGGCTGAGTCATGAAGGCATGTTACCGTCTGTGTGTCCTAATAACAACAAAACACTTGTTGTTGGCGTGATCGTTCCATTCGGTGTTTAGAAATATTCAGCGGGAATCGAATTAAGAAGGTGGAGAGTAGATTGGGAGAATATTATTACGTAGGTGTAGCTGGGTGAGATATTGTTCTTCGGTCTCTACCGCGAATAACCTGTGTCTTGCGTGATCCACGTTTCTTGTTTCGCCAAAAGAATCCGTCGTTCGCACTCCACAGGTATTAAAACGGTGGACACGTTGTCTCCATTCATTAAGCAAGGCTTGGTTCCTATCCCTATGGGTCAGTGCCCGCGCGGCCTAACACCAGCACAGGCTGGGACACGACCACTCCGCAGATGTAACTTCCCCCGCCGCCTCAGTCACCCAGCTTGGCGTGTCCGTCAGTCGAAATGCTGTCTGGCCAGCGTTGTGCGTGTAACCCGCGGGGTGGCGCTGTTGCTGGCCGCAGGTGACAACGTGACGAGCGACAGTGGCGACGTCTATATTTACTCACGCGTCACGTGCAGATTAGCAGGTCGTCTGCCGTTTTTGCGCGCGCGGGCGCCGCGCGGTCGTCTGCTCGGGTGACAGATCGCACCGCCGTCGGGCGGCGGCAAAAAATAGGTGAGAGACGTCTGTTGTGAGGGGGACAGAAGAAAGAAGCCGAGGGGAAACGTGAAGCGGGTGAGAATAAATATGATTCGTTGTATTTTATGTCCATAAGAAATCTGGTTGAAGACATGGTGGTACACATAGCGGTATGATAAAACTGGGCGAACGACGAGCCCGAAGACTATTAAACGCATATGGGTTTACACAAGCTTATACCATTACGTTTATTGTGTACCCTGCTATTGTGTATATGTTTACCTTATGGTGCAAAACATAACAAAAAAACACATAAAAGCTGCCATGAGTTATCAAGGCACGAACGTGTGTTTCAACAATTCCCGAGATTGCCACTAGAGCAGGAATTGGGTCTGTAAATCCGTTTCAAAATCCACCTGATTTTTATCCCATAATAGCAAATAACCTTTTAATTAACAACAAGTTAACGGTAAGCAAATGTTTGCACAGGTACAACTAGACTCCACCTAGCGCGGTTGCCCACTTACAATACCATGGCGCTGCCCCGATAGAGAACCAGAAACATTTACCTCAATCACTAGGTACAAAACAGCAATCAGAACGCATGAAGCACCCTTAATATCAATGATAACCGGAGCAAAGTGCATGTCGGGGCTAAAGTCGTCCCTGGTAAAACTCATTGATGACCCTCAAAAAACAAAACTGGAGCAATTGCATACCTTTTAACGGGATAGATCATGAGCAGTCGTGTTAATAATCTAAGAACTAATGTACCATACCGTATTCTGATAACAATATACAGCGACTTTTCCTTGGCCACCGTCCCGTGCGCACCCCGTCCCTCACCTGGACCCCCACGCCCGTGCCCCGCCGTCCACAATCCATGAGATGGGAGCTGCCGACCCCACTCACCGTCCAGGGCCGCCCCCCACCCAACCCCGTCCCTCTCCTGGACCCACGAAAACATATCCCGTGGCAGAACGGATATACTCCAGCAAAGGACACACAAATGTACGTGTTATAATGTCAACGTGGCATTTAAGAATAGAAGAGGTGGATTCTGTTATCGAAGGGGATTTGTTGAAGTGCGATTAGTGTGGTGTTAATCCACTTAAACCCTGTATAAGGTGAGGATTTAATCGACGGGACAACACTGCTAATGTCTACACGGTGTATACCAGTATCAAACCGCCGCGGTCTGTGAGACATGCGCTTTCTAATCCAGTTTGTATTCCAAGGTCAAAAGCAACTTGAGCAGGTGACCTGAAGGAAGTAGCATGCCCAGGTTGCATGCCGCACTGAGTCACGTAAAACACGTTTAAATTCATTTTGTTACTTTAAGAGCGGTACCAGAATACAAACCTAAACATGGTCGGGGGTCGGAGGAATGGGGGGGAGGGGGGGGGGAGATCTCCGAAAAATAAATAGGGAAATTATGGATGATGACAAAAAACAAGGTCTAAAGTATACGAGCACATGTTGACTCCCTGTAAGTGCAATAAAGACACAGTATCTTGCACTAGGGATATTTGTGACGACAACAGCTGACACCAGCCAGAAGGCTGATGAGACGCATAGATACCCTACCCAACCCCATTAAGGCGTCAATTCCAAGTAATACGGTACCTTTAACTGATAGACCAGTTTCTCTGAACCGAACAAGTTCCATCATCCCCCGGCGAGTCGAGTTGCAGGAGAAGGGGATAGTGAGAGAGATATGGAATGGGTGACAGGGAGAGAGAGATATGGAACGGGTGAAAGGGAGAGATATGGAAAGGGTGAAAGGGAGAGAGAGATATGGAAAGGGTGAAAGGGAGATAGAGATATGGAAAGGGTGAAAGGGAGAGATATAGAAAGGGTGAAAGGGAGAGAGAGAGAGAGAAAGAGGGACAGACAAATCGATACAACCTAGGCAGAAAGAGACGGAGAGATATCTCGAGAGCAGAAAGTTGGGGATACAGAGAAAGAGTGAGAGAGAGCGATAGAGAGATAGAGACAGAGGGAGAGAGAAAAAAACAAGACTCAAACCTTAAACCTCACAACTGAGAGTGTAAGCGAAATTTCCGGAGAAAAGAGGGTTGGAAATGGTGGGGAGAGAGACGGAAGGGAACTAATCTTTGGAATGAGACAGATAACGGCCACTAGACGCGCACCCTACGACCTTGCAAGATGACCTCTGTTATCACATAGCGTCTCCATTCGGCGAAACCACGTTTCCATCAATCGCCACAAAGAACCGGAAATGAGGTCCGTCCTGAATTAAGCCTTTGATCTATCCTCCCTAAATTTGATCAATATTCCCTGCACCTTGGTTTCGTGCTTCCGTGATGCTTGCCGCGTTAGCATCATCGCGGGACAAGGTCAGGTATAAATCAGGACAATACCCCTGAAATACCGGTCCGGTAAGCTACTTGCGCCCAATATATTGGCTTAACTAGGCAGTGGATATAATGATCGGAGTCTGCTCCGGGTGGATCCAGGAGTTTGAAACGGGGGGATGGGTGGGGGGGGGGCAAATTCGGTGGAATAAGGTCCCAGGGCGAATCCAGGTTTTTAAAAATCAAAGTTTAAACTTAAATATCAGTAAACAGTAAAGCTCAGTGCACACACGAAAACAGTAGCTCCGGGCCACCATTTGTACGTCCATGCCAACGTGATAACCGTGGCAACGAGATAACCTCTCGACCACGGCGGCTCCCCCAGACACGGGCGGGGAAACCTGCTTGTGTGCAGTCGAGTACGCTAACCTCTCGACCAAGGCGGCTCCCCCCGACAAGGGCGGGGTTTGAACCCCCAACCTGCTGGTCTGCAGTCGAGTACGTTAACGTCTCGACCAAGGCGGCTCCCCCCGACACGGGCGGGGTTTGAACCCCCAACCTGTCGGTCTGCAGTCGAGTACGCTAACCTCTCGACCAAGGCGGCTCCCCCCGACACGGGCGGGGTTTGAACCCCCAACCTGCTGGTCTGCAGTCGAGAACGCTTCCCTCTCGACCACAGTGGCTTTCTCAGACACGGGCGGGGTTTGAACCTCTAACCTGTTGGTCTGCAGTCGAGTACGCTAACCTCTCGACCACGGTGGCTGCCTAGAAATTACAACATACTGGAGTGATTTCTCCTCAGTAGATAACCCATGCATCTCACCTAAACCGGCTGCCGCTGAATGCTACAAGTTCTTCCCGGACAGTAACCGCGCGGTTCCGTGGGCTGCAAATTGACCCCTACCAGTAGTGAAGCCACGGAGCGGTTGTGGCCCCCCCCCAAAAAAAAACGTGTTTCTTGTAAAACCATTTGCTTGATGTGTTTAGTTAAGACTCCCAGCCAGTGAAGTTCAAAGACAGAACTCACACGCAAACTCGGCCTTGAAGTCGACACTTTCGACCTGATGAAGCAAATGGCGGCATTGCGAAGGCATTACAACAACATTACTGGGCTGCCTATCACGGATGTCTGCTGCGTTGGTGCGGGAGGACAGCGAGTAGAATGCAGACCAGTACTGACCCCGGGATTCGATACTCGATCATGTTCGCATTAGCCTCCAGAGACCGACTGGAGTCCAGCGGGCGGGTGGGGTTGGGAGGGGGGGGGGGTCGTCGTAGAGAATTCGGCAGTTGCCGGCTATCCAACTCGTTCGGCGGAAAGATGCGCGTCTTTGGCGCTGTGGCTGTAGACGGGCCCTGTCAGTTTGTTTCCCGTTATACAGCCACAAAACCGCGGGTCCTGTCAGATTTGGCCCCTTCCACAGCCACAGAACTGGGGCTAAGCTCGACAGTGTTGTCTGTTTTCCGGAGGCAGGTTATGCCGAGCCACCCATGAAACCCTATGCCACTGTCCCGCTCGATCGAGTTCCTGTCATATCGATTAATTTCGCGTGAAAATATCCATGGTAGTTGCATCACAAAGCCTGTAAACATTAGTCACCCTGTAAGGCAGGGATGACAAATGGGCGAACTTATGGAGGATTAACACAGAGGCCCTCACTTTTCACCCGCAAATACAAAGAAAATGCACCCATCCACACCAACCCCGCTTGAATGGCAGATTTTTTTCTCTTGAAGAAACCCCAAATGGCCTTTTGGGAGAAAACTAAATTTAAATGGGACAAAATAACATTTATATTCAGTCACAGAAATTGGCATCGTAATCCCAACCCTTCCGCTTCACAAAGCATGGAATCGCGCAGCCCTGGATCCACCACTGAATCCTGGATCCGCCCAACGAATCCAGGATCCACTCTCTCTGATAGTCATGCGTGTAGCCATGCAACAATAGCATATGCTAAGCCACTGTCTCATTCTATTCTTTGTTCTCCCGAGGCCCAGCATATTTACGGAGGAGTAGCAAGTAGGGTATAGTAACGAGACTATAGAATGAACTCGATTTAAGTATTAGATAAGGAATGAGTTGTAGGTCATTATTGGGATCGAAGAACTTCGAGGCGTAGCCGAGAAGTTGTGAACTTCGATCCCAATAATGACCTACAACTCATTCCTTATCTAATACTTCATATCAGGCGAACGATCGGTTATGAAATGTCCATCACAAGGACACTTGTACTTACATTCATCCCAAAATCAACCAATATATACTTATACGGTTACTTCACATATAGCCGAAGGCATTGACGACGCTGCACATACAGGAAATGATAACGCCAAACACTTCTATTCAATGTATCACCTGGTCGGGAATTTCCACGGCAGCGTCCATGGGGCGTGGGGGGGGGGGGGTACCCCCCTTTGAATCCCAAGATTTAGATACCCAAGAATTAGGGAGAGCAATATGGAATCTCCAAGATGTGGACTTTTCAGGACCGGGCGCAAAAAAACACGTTAATGGTGATATCGGGAATATCGAGGAATTCATATTTCTATAATAACGGATCGCGGTAAATAGGGAAAGGGTCTTCGCGTTGAACCAGGAATTGTACGGATAACGATAACAAAACATTGCCAACAGCTAATCGCGAATCTCCAAGAATTCCTGGATGCGAATCGCGGAGATTGGAAAAGATATTTCCTCCCCTCTCCATACGGGTTCTGACGGGGGTCCGAATTTCCCGGTAAGTAGTCCCGGAATCACATTGTACTCCAGCCATCGCCGATAACCCAGTACATACCCTGCTTGTAAATCAGTCACTCCTGGGGTCTTCTCTTGCTACTCGGCAAATGAACCGCCCAAAAGAACTGCCAAAAAGTGAAAGGATCATCTAACCTTCTGAGCGAAGTAACTGTTATTTCTAATCTAGAGCTGATCAATTTTTAGCATTGCAGCCAAAAAAAGTGAGTCAAATGCAGATAATGGATAAAAAACCACGTGATATATTGTTGTGAGTGATCAGCAAATAAGGCAGTTTTTAGCAGTATGTCGACGACGAGATTGGCTGAGACAGTTGTTAGGGCAAGGAGCAGGGTGAGCTGGAGGGGAGGGGGGTTACATGTAGAGCGGAGACGGGGAGGGGGGTGGCTAATATTTGAGTGGATGGGGGACTCCCGAGGAAGGGGGGGGGGGGAGGGGGTGCTACCGAGATAAACAGCTGAATGAGTCCTATAGATTACCCGGAATCTCAGTCAGATTTCCTGCATGTATAACCAGGTCCGTTGGAAGTAAATTTAAAGTACATGTATGTTGAAGACTTCATTGTATTAGGTACTACCTCAGAGCGACCCCGCCCCACCCCCCCCCCCCCCCAACCCGCCGCGACCCCGCCCCGCCCCACCCCACTCGCCGCGCTGGTCTGGTGTTTCAGGTGCATGTGTTTAAACCAACCAACGAAACAATCCGTTCTACAGCAGTCTTGCCCGTAGCAATATTACCTCCCCTCTTACCCAAGAGGTTACAGTTATCACCTGGATGTCGGTATGGAAGGAACTCAGCACTCAGCAGAAGCCAATTTAGGACCGTAACTCTGTCCAATATATTTTATCAGTTTGAACATACATGGCGGTAACCGCTATGCTGAAATCGCAACCTCCCCCATGTTTTCATGATTACCTTAATTATATACCCATTGATCTATATATGTTACCCCATAAGATATTTGGCAACAAATATAAAGCACCACCCCTCGAATGAATATAAGCACCTGTTGCAAGGTCGGTCTTCCCGACACTTCGAATCCGTTGAGCTCAGACAGTACTCGTTAACGCCGTAACCTGAACCACCCGAGGTGAGCCATCAATTAGTTTTGTTGATATTCAGGGAAAACTGACTGCACTGGAACAAAGGTAAACAATTGTCTACTCAGTCGGCTGTGTTTGTCTTACTGTGCGGCGTATAAGCTACATTACAAAGGATGGGAGAGTGGGTGGTGGAAAGGAAAGGGGAGGGGGGGGGCTTTCTTACAAAGGATGGGGGAGTGGGTGGTGGAAAGGAAAGGGGAAGGCGGGGGGAGGGAGGGGGGGGGGCTTTCTTACAAAGGATGGTGGAGTGGGTGGTGGAAAGGAAAGGGGAACGAGAGAGGAGGAGAGGCTCGCAATGAAACGAGAGTTAAAGGGCAAAGATAACGATATATGCAATTTTACACACAAAGATAGATCTATATATATGTCGCTGGTATATTCTGTTTCAGCAGGTCTGCGGGTTGCCAACTCGTATTCTATGAGTACACACGTGTGCGCAACCTTTGTCAAGGGGAGTGGCCAGATCGGAGCCTTCAATACATATGTAAATATGTCCTTACATCAGTTTTGCCGCCATCAGATAGTAAGTGTGTACAGAGGACGTCGCGCAGGCGGCTAATTGCGTTTCAACGGCTACAGAACGGTGACACCCTAATCCCCTAGTGTGCGCACCGGTCTGAGTAAAACACCGTTACATAATGTGGTTGTGGTAGGATTTTTAATCGGGGTTGTTATTGCAATCATGAATGTCACTTTGGGCTGACCGGTATTTAATTACGGTCGATTTATTTCCATGGCTATTACAGCAATTGGCGTGGGTCAAGATTGTGACGGCAGAAGTGTAAATATTGCGCTGAAGTCAAGGGCTAAAGATAAGGTAAGATTTCGAAATTACGTCATGAAAAGTCGTTAAACGTCAGTGGGATTCAGATACAAGAGGGGAGGGGGGGGGGGGTGGTGGGAAGCGGTGGATATTTATAGTTTAGAATGCATGGTTCTTCCTGCAACAAATTGCTAATTGTAATTAGCCCTAATTAAATATCTCATTATCATTTTGATACTCGATCGAGCCTGCCGAAAGGCCTGTGGGGGCATTTGTGAAAGCTCCCCCCCCCCTCATTCCCGAACCGAGAAGTGTCCTTGCAACGTTTTCATCATTTGAAGACTCAAACGCTCATTTCGCAGTCCGAAGTCATGACGACAGAAAACTTCCGGCAAGACCAATTCACCGCAGGAATCCTGGAAGCGGTTGTTATATACCAGCTGCCTACAGCACAGTATCCACGGTAACAACAGGGCACGTGGCCCGCCTGCTGACACATACGGGTAGCGTGTTTTGTTTCCAAACTATTTCGCCTGGGGGTCAAAGTACAGCGAACCCGACAGAAGGTGTCGAGAAAAAAATCCACACAGTACAGAGCTTACCTGACCCCGAAGCTCATAGGTCGTCCCCCCGGGAGCACCTATATGCCATGGGAATTCATATGTAGCCAGCACCAACCAGCGCCACCTGTTGTAAGGGGCTCGGAAGCCGGAAGCCTTCACCCGGGAAAGTGCGACTGGCAATTAGCGTTTTAACGGTTGTCAGTCAATCTTCCGGTCTGGCGAAACACGTGGTAAAAATAACCATGTTGGGAGGGGTTGTTTATGCAAGCCGTCCTCTTACTGCAAGGTCTATATATCATACAGCCATGGATACAGGTGGTCTAGGATCGTTCATAAAAGAAAAATGTCCATGTGCCGTTGATTAACTTTCAATATCATTACGTCTACCACTATTACACAGCTTTGGCTGTCATTTGAACATTCCAATATTCGTATGTATCAGCAACCCGTATATTAATAGCGTTAACGTTCAAGGCTGCGCTCGATCAGCAACCATTGAAATATCTATTCCTGGTCATGGGTTCGCGCCTTGGCACTTGCGATTGGGGCATTTATCATCCAACGCCTTTTCATTGTACCCCGGAGATTCATTGACACAGTTCAGCCATCGTGTGCAGAAAAGTGGCCAGAATATTTCATAGATATATCGCTTGTACGTGGTAGAGATTAGCTTTGCTTATTAAAATATTGACTGCCAATACCATCTCAAACATCCCCGATGACAAAAATCTAAGATGCAAAGGGAAGGCAGCTATTATTGTCATCCTAATACTATTGGAGGTTCCACTTGCAACGAATGCATTAGATAATTTATTATAACAGAGGGGGCCATAACCAATATGCCGTTGTGATTGCCATCATTTTGTTGCAATAAATAATTTATTATTTATTAAGTGATACGTCGATATATTTCATATGGCCAAAACCAGCACTGGGCCAGATATTTTAAAACAGTGGGGGGGGGATCAACCAACTTATGACCGAGGGGGGTGGGTCATTCTCAGTGGCGGATCCAGCGGGGGGGCTACTGCGGCTATAGCCCCCCCACCCCCTTGTCAAGCCGCAGAAGCCCCCCCCACTCGACAGGTTTAGCCCCCTAGAATAAAGAAACCTAGCCCTGTCCACGAGCTGCAACCAGATGCCGAATAAGGGTCGCGCCCCCCCCACCGTTCCCCGCTTCCGCCGCCCATGCACTGTAATCTGGAAATTCAAGCCCCCCCCACCCCCTAACGTTTGGATCCGCCCCTGACTCTGGAGACTTATGTAGGGGCGGGTGACACTGCCAGAAAAGAGAGCTGCACGATAAATAGGGGTCCACACCTTAAATGGAGTACAATATCGACTAGTATAATGAGAGCCGAACTCTTTCGTTTCCCCCACACCGCCTCCCACCTAGGTCCGAGAGTGCCGGAAGACTATTTCTTTCCCACCCTGTGTATCTCCTACATCGTTTGCTCCGGACACCAAGTTTAGTCCAAAATAGGCCTCCATGTTAAAACAAAGAGGGGTCCGGACGCCTTGGACCCCCCCCCCCCCTCCCCCACCCCTCCTCCCCCACCCCTCCTCTTCCATCCGCCAGCTAGCGCCGAAAGAACAATTCCTTCCCACCTCCACGATTCCCGATTTTGGGTCTCTGCCCTATTCCGGACCACTGTAGCCCGGCTATGAGGTGGGTGGGCCGGGTTCGAGTCCGGGGCCGGGTCCGGGTCCGTGTCGACCAAGCGACCCCATGAGAAGAGAGATAGCCCTCACCCTCCATCCACCACTCCAAGGCAATAACGCACCCACTAAAACACGGCATGTCTGAGCGGCCATAGCCAGCCAGCCAGCCAGACAGCCGGCCCAGAGGTGTGCAGCCGTTATCTGCAGGCCGCTCGAGCGAACAGAGAGGAAGGAAGGGGGAGGTCTTTGAACCTGGGTCTCACCCGAGCAGTCCACAATGTGTATATCATCCCGTACCCCCTCCCCCTCCCTCTCCCTTCTCCACCTCTTGCCACGACGTTCCTCACTTTACGGGTAGGACTTAACAACCCGAGGTGCCTCACTCCCCCCCCCGCCCACCCACCTCACACACCAAATCTGCCGGAGACTCAACAGCTCTAGTATCCGAATGACCGGTCACTCCCCCTCTCTCCATGCCTGCACTTTCGCTCGCAGCCAGTGCTAGCTGGAACCCCGGTAATTAATATACATGTACTTCATTTTGGCATCGAGATTAACTAACTTCCTAATCAGCTCGCTGTCACTTCACCTCCACCTTCACTTTTACTGAACCTTCGTGTAACCACTTTCAATTCACCCCATCTTCACTTCACCCGACCACACACCGTTATATACCGTCACAACCTTCACCCCCCTCCACGTACCTCCTTGTTCCTCCACTCGACTGGACCCAGACCACCAACGGGGGTGTCGACCATTACTCCCAAATACCACTCAGCCCACCGACCACCCCCCATCCCACCCTAGCCTACCCCACCCCACCCACAGACCGACCATCCCCCATCCCACCTCACCCCACCCACACACCCACACACCGACCATCCCCCACCCCACCTCACCCCACCCACACACCGACCATCCCCCATCCCATCCTAGGCTACCCCACCCTACCCACACACCGACCATCGCCCACCCCAGCTCCTCCCACCCACACACCGACCATCCCCCACCCCACCTAACCCCACCCACACACCGACCTGCGATGCCAGCGGATCGAAAGCTGGGAGGAAAAGAAGAGGAAGACGAGGACGAGGACAGCAGCACAGGATGCTGGTAGACACGGCTCTGTCCTCTTCCGCACCTCTTCCTCTTTATATACCACCAGCAGCTTCCTCGGCTTATCTTATCTCCTCACAAGTCTCCACAACTCAAGGAGGTGCTCACCTTACGCCTTGCCTCCCCGGGGGTCTGCCCTGTGTTACCTACACCGTAACACACCCTAAGAAGCCACGCAAAAAAAAACCTCCCAAAACGCCAGAAAAATGATGTCGGGTTTGACATCTTTGGAAACCTGTTTGGTGTATATAGTGTTGGTTCAGAGGCCACTGTATCTCACTTTTGGTACCGTTAATCTTGTTCCTAACGGGTTCTGTTGTTAAGACCCCCATGGCTATACAGGTGTACTTTTACGTTGCTACAAAAATAGTCGTTTTACTTGCGTATGGATACGTTTATATAAGTTTCATTTTTTAATATGATCTATATTTTAAAGCACAGCTTCGTCTAAATACAACATGACAAGAAAGATGTACTTTCGTAGGCATGGCTTACATATGGAATTTGCAAAAGGGGGGGCACATTAAAAAAAATTGACGACGGGGGTGGGGGGCACACTGATGGAATCTTGCGACCGGGGAGTGGGGGGTTGGGCGGGCTGTGCAGCATTTGTTTTACGACGGGGAGGGGGCACATATATAGTTTAGGGTCTGAAAGGGGGGGGCCCTGTGGTCCCCCCCCCCCCTGGACACGCCCATGCATTGCCCCTCTTTCAAGCCCATCGCCTCGCATTTAATGGGCGGGGGCACCCCGGGGTCCACTGCTGGGTGAACCCATTCGGAAAATATTTCAACGAAAATTTAACAAAATGAAACGCCTTAGACCCGTGTTGTGAACCCAAGGGCTAAATACAAGAAACCCCTGAATGAGTGACTGAGTGATTTGTATGAAAATGATTTCTGCCCTAGATAAGATCGCACAGACCGAGTTATAGTCCAAGAGAGGAGATCGTGAAATGGTGAAACGGTGAGCATAACCAGAACTATCTAAACATTGATTAACAGGTTAGTGTTTATTATCAAAACCTGTATCGGTGCTTCAGAAATCTAGAGAAAAAAATATAGATCAAGTGATTTGCGTTCGAACACATAGGTCGATCCGACCCCAGCCAATCGTCTCCTTGTTTTATCAATAACGGTTTATTGGATCTAGATAACAGGAAATGTGTGACATGGGAATGATATCCTCGGACAATTCTGTAGTCAGCAGGGGCCGTGCCATGATGCGGATCACCCCTTCCTCCTCGGTCTACCTCTGCCCTGAGACTGATCCGCCACTCAGTCATACCCACCTGTCTGTTAGGACAGCTCTGTTCCTGCGTCTCGACCCATCAATCACGTTTACGCGCGCTTCCGTTGTTATGCGTTGTCGGGTGAGTTGGGTACACGTGTCGGGACTGACTGAGGATGGCCCCACATGGTCAATATCGCAAAGAGGGTTTTGAAGGAGTGGCGGACGAGATGAGAGAGGGCCAGAGAGGGGGCCGGGATGGAGGAGGTGTGGGGCGGGGGAGGGTGGAGTTCTGTATGATCCTTATACTAACGGGTCCTGATAGCCTGAAGCAGTACTTCACCCCGGCCTCACCCCAACGTTAAACACCGAGGTTTGAGTTCTCGGATCGAAACGGGCCCTCCTTCGACGCCATTTCGAAGGCGAGGTACACGCGACAAAGGCCGCTTTCGGCTCTTGAGACTGACCACTGTCAAGCCGGGGCTTTGTCCGATAATCCCCGTGACCTTGGCATATCCTTGGGTCACTGGGGACGCGAGAGTATCCATTAATCGCACGTACTTCACCTAATGGTCTTCGGTAAATATGGCGCGAAATCGCTGGAGGACCCGTATGTGGAGGACAAAAACTAACAACAATCGGTATTTGTCGCCTTAAAGTGGTTTCCTGTTGGCTCCATAGATCAATATTAGTTCCTTTTTCTTCATATATACTTTCATATATGGAAATATTACTCGTCTGAAATGGACTGCCTGAACGAGGAAAAAGCTGTTATAATAAATGATGCACGAGTGACAGCGGAATGGCACTGTTGTCGGGCCAGGACAACAGGAAACGAGAACGGAGAGCAGGTTCAATCAAAGCTGGATTTTAAAATGTCTTCTTGTCTTCTTTCCCCTCTTGTTGAAATGCAATGGTGGTTGATTTAGGCCCGGTTTTGTGGAAAAGAAAACTAAATTAGATCAAGAACCATTTAAATATGCTCCATATCAGCCCGGGTCTCGGTCCATTCGGCCACCGCGACTCAACTTCGTCCGTCGCTTCTCAAAACAATTCCAGGATGACGAATAACAGAGGTGTTAATATATTTTATACGCATGTATATATATTAATACGTTATCTGTTATAGCAGGGGAGCTTTTAACTGTCTTCAGAACTACACTTGGTAGTTACATGAGCGGATCCAGGGGAGGCAAGGCATAGGGCCCTACCTCTCCCCCCTCCCCCCATTTTGAGGCTTTTTTTAAGTGCTTGCCTTGGCACATTTTGGGGGAATTTGATCACAATATCGGTATAGCTCAGGTAAGGGAATAGTGCCCCCTGCCCCATGCGTTTTGGTGAACCGTGTCGCCAAATCCTAGCACCCTTCGGGCCAACTGCAGAAGGTTTGACCCCAGAACCCGGGATCTGGTAATAGCTTGACATATCGTCTGTATCCATTATACGGTACGTACACACGGGTGGCTTAAAATGCCAATCCATCAATCCATCCCCACTTGATAGCCTAACGGCACGTGGATCGGTGATTCGCCCCCCCCCCCCGCTATGGCCATGTCTGTGTGGTCGCAGGATAAAGATTCCATGTCCTTATTCGGAAAGAGCAGGGCGTTACCCCCCGGGGACATGGCTCCACTCTCCCTTCCTTCTCCCATTGACGCGATATGATCAAAAGTGGTTAAAGCGCCCTGAATATACAACCAATCCATCAATCCACCCATCCATCCCTCTATCCATAGGGCCATCCATCCAATCCTGATTTGAACATAGCTGCTACAAAATCGTCGTGTTTTATTCTACTTAGAAGTCTAGCGGCATTTTCAAACGGCTTCTTTCTATTGAATTGGCAATGTAACTTTTCCGCCTGGGGGTCCCAGCAACATGACCTACACTGCAAGAGAACCGCCTCTCTAATAAAACAATATTGGAAACGATACAGACCGAACGAAACAAAAAGCACCAGGGCAACAAAATTAGATATCGATCCCCCCAAAAAACAATCCTTGGAAACAAAAACAGATAAAAGGTTGTTTCGGTGGTCTGGGAAATCCGCTGACTCAGCAATTCACGTCAGTCCATCAATTCAGGGTCTGATAGGTAAATCAATAGTGGGTCTCCCCTGATTGGACGATATGATTTGGTAACCGTGATGATGGACCTTCTCGTAACTGTGTAAGTCTTTTAAATGGATTTCAAGCATATGACTAAATCAGTTATTTTTTTAACAAGAACTTAGTTGGCAATGAATAAAAGGGCATGTAAAATGGCCCGGTTTATTTCGTTTGAGAAGAAAGGACTTTCTTGAGCAAGACTGCTGACAAAATTCGGATATGGCTGTCGCTTAGCAAGAAAGATCATATTTTGTTAACGGCGTAACAGTAAACAATACCAGGCAATGGGGTCTAGTACTTGATTAAAAATATTTGGAAAGGCATTAATGTAAGAAATAGTGTTAATGAACCTAATCGTTGAAGTCACCAGTTAATATCATCACCCATCATCTGAGACGTGTCGCGGTTAAAACTCTTATTAATTACGGTTACAGTTGACAGGATTCTGCAGAGGATGGAGCCACAAATAAACGACCAATATGGAACTTAGAGGGCTAGGTTGGGTTAGAGGATTATCAATATTACACTTAGTCCAGACATGCTTCTTGGGGATACAGATAAACAACCTAATTAGAAGTGGTGGAGGGGGGTGGCTATATGGGGGAGGGATTGGGGAGGGGTGGAGCGTGGTCAGTCTATTCGGACAGGGTAAACTTTAAGCCATTTTTCTCAGTCCCTCACTCAGCAGCGAGAAGAAAAACGGGGGGGGGGGGTGCTTTTATGACTGCGTGGGCAGTTCACCAATGACGAGGGACCATTAACTCTCAGACAGTGTTTATCCCCCTCGAGGCAAAACAAGCATCTCCGAATATGGCTAATATTAATCATAAAAACCAACATGACACCCTCCCCCCCTCCCCGGTAAATGCCCAACCCCCTTAGTTCTGACTCAGCTGAGCATACGCAGCTGAGCACCATTCCCAGAAATGGAGCCATGGAAATCGTCATTGACATAAAGTGTAAAACGTGTACCCTTGTTTGTCGTGGCGGGCTGAGAGGGTTAAAGAAGGGGGCCATCTTCCCTCCCTCCGCAATGGAGGAAGTCTTGTTCCACCATAGTGTGTGCAGAGCCAGATAAGAGAGATGGTCAACAGCGGGACATCAACAGGGGTTGTCATGACACCGTGTCACAGGTCGCTTCGGGTTATCTGAGGTAGCTAGCGGGTGGGGGGGGGGGTGGTGGTCGGGGTGGCGGTGTGTGTGGCTGGGGTGCAGGGTTGATGCTGAAATGGGTCACTCAATGTCAAGAATGTCAGAGTGCACATTAAGAATTTTTATCAGTTAATTTTCGCACTGCGACTTATGTGTGTTTTACAAATAATTAACGTATAAATCTATAGTTCTAAGCTGAATCGGGCGGCGGTTTGCGTCAGTATTATGATCTATCTGGGATACATACAGCAAATAGTTTCTTCACGATATTTATCACATGATGAATTTCACATTTACAGGGGAGCATTAAAAATAACCGGAATATTGCGAAATATTTCACGAGCCCCAGAGCAGGAAATTACTCTTTGACATCCAGCTTCGTCAAGTTAATCAGTTCCGTGAATATAGTTTTCACATCTTCCTTTACCATCTCGTAACCAACCAGGATAAGAAATTTACCGACCTCATCACGTTTCCAAGTCTCCAATTCATTCTTTAGAAGGTAATTCCACGCAAGGGATATCTCATTGCGAGACAGATACCCCAGCCAGCCCACCCGGGCAATATAATAGTTACCATGGCAACGAATGGTCAGGTGACGTGGCGTCTCGTTTTTGCATTCTCCTATGGTGGTCTGCCTATAAATAGCCCGGCGTTGGTATTAGCCGGTCTCGTTGCCAGGGTTATGTCATTTCGGGCGAAATAAATCGAGTTTGTCCGGCTTGTGGGACAGGAGGAAATACATGGCGGAGAAGTCTGGCACGTTCATGGAAGGAGACGAATCAATTACTGGACACGCTGATTCGCCCGAGTGTGTCTGTGTCACGAAGCTCAGGAGAGGATGGAGGTGGGTGGTGGGAGGAGGGGGGGGGAGGGGAGGGGAGACAGAGAGAGGGGAGGGGGGAGGGATGCTGGAGTAAGAACCGAATGTGAGTCAAAGGGCGCGAGGCGATGACAGGGCAACTTAATGAAATGATGGCCGGTCTTTGCGGGGTTGTCATAGCCCCAAGGCACGGCTGTTATCAAACCCTTTAAAGGCGGAGGAAAATAATGGAGAAATAAAAATCCTAGAAACATAAAAGATAAAGTTTCAGCGGCAAATTGGAAGGACGCCTACCTTGGATAGCTTCAGTAGCCTCATTGCGCAATAGCATGTCGATGCCCAACGGAGCTCCTAGGGTTTAGGTCTTCTTGGCGTAGGGATTTTATCACCAATGTGAAGGGAAAAATTCGTAATGCATTCGGCCCGCCGCCTGAGAAATTAAGTCATAGCGTTTTCAGCACACTGGAAGGGGGAATGTTCGGTGGCATGTGACGTCACATCGGTGCACCTCCACCACATTAAAGTCTTGTCATATAACGGTTACAAAATTGTTATTAGCATATATATAATATTAATTGTTATCAACGCAGTAAAAAATACCCCCTAAATTATCGTCCCGGTGCGCGATAATTGTACAATTAAGTGTTTAGTCATGTTCTGGGCAGGAGTATCTGTGCGTTATCTGCAAGAAATAATTGCACATCCACCAATAAAACTGGCTTGATCAGTGGCGATAGCTTGACAACCGGAACCATGTTCATAGCAATGTTGGTTTAAGCAGACTATAAGGGATAACTTCCCGTTGATAGTTTCGTTATCGTTTACAACAGTAACGGACATTGTATTATTTACTATACACCACAGAAGGATAGGACACACTTTTCCGCCGATAAAACTAAGCCACTTAAGGGTTTTGTCCTTCCTCCATCTAGCTTGAACAATCATGGGTTGTCATATTTTGCTCGTCCTTGTTTGACCTGCCTATATAAGTGTTGGAAACAAGAAAAGAAGGCAAAAGGGAGATTGATTTGTAGTTTCGTTTCCCTGTGTTGTATGTGTGTAATTTGTCTCTAACTTGATGGATGAATATAGTGTTGTTTTATTAATGTTTAAGCATTACCACGGTATATTACCTGGACCTGTAACTGTATTTGTTACGAGGTCTAGCATCCAGTCATAACACTAGGGGAGCGAAAGTACTGAATATCCAAAAGTCTAGAACTGATCATTTTCGCAAATCTATATGATATTCGGCTATTACTTTCTTTAATAAATGGTATAATAAGATACTCATTCAAGATAGCAATTATGTCGTCCTTAGTAGTAAACTAGTCGGATCATTATATTTATATCAATTATGCGCGACGAGATATGATTTCCACACTAATTGCTTGGGGTAAAAATCCTACAACTGTGGCCCTTTCATGTTACTTATTCATATTGTCTATGTAATATATGTTTGTTTATTTGCGATGCAAACCTTTGGACAATAAACATTATTAACACTAGTATTATGCCTGCAGAATAAATTATTTAGTTATAACGGAGGTGCATAGACCTGTATGGGTCATCATCAATAGTTGCCACTTCTATACTGAAATGTTGGTATTGTAGGCCATGTTTCGGCAAAGGCATAGTACGGAAGATGGGTGGGATGAAACTTGCCCCAGATGCAGGTGCTAGGGTTCAAATCCACGACATAAAGTAACCTTCCTTTACATCATAACATCACCTTCCTTTACATCATAGCATCACCTTCCTTTACACCATAGCATCACCTTCCTTTACACCATAGCATCACCTTTCTTTACACCATAGCATCACCTTCCTTTACACCATAACATCACATTCCTTTACATCATAGCATCACCTTCCTTTACACCATAGCATCACCTTCGTTTACACCATAGCATCACCTTCCTTTACATCATAACATCACATTCCTTTACACCATAGCATCACCTTCCTTTACACCATAGCATCACCTTCCTTTACACCATAGCATCACCTTCGCGTCGAGCACTCATGGTTGCCGTAAATGACGATGTTGGATTAACGACTTCATCAAAAACCTTCACTTCCGTGTAGATGGAGAGATTGTTCACAGAACTACAGGTTCTAACAGGATAAGTGGATGAAACAAAGTCGACATTCTCCAGATACTGCTCCCCACCACCATTTTTTGCTGAACAAACAAGAAAAATGACCTGTGGATCTATTGCCATGGGTCATCACTTCGGGATAATAGCGTCCTTGTCCGATGATAGATGAGGGGCATCGACCGACTTTCAGTCCCAGCCTGGGACGCGTCCGTCTCGCTACAGAGAACAACTTCCGGTATGAAACCGCCTTGCCGGGAATCGATTTGCTGCCGCTTTCCACAAACACAATGTAGGCAGCGTCGGGAAAGCCATCAGTCACTTCGGGGAATTAGGCGATCGTTTGTCACGTGACTCAGGCCATGAACACCCACTCACTGACTCCCGGCAGAGGGCGTTGCGCTCACGCTATAGCCCCTCTGATCCAATATGTCAAATGTAACCATCAGAATTACCCCTCATACGCAACAATTTAAGATTAATATAATCGAAGATATATAAATAAAGTTTGGCAAATAATGCACCATGTCTAGCATGCCCGATACTACTGGTACCGTACCACACGAATTCATTCCATCAATATATTATTCTATGCACCATTTTTCGCCCAACTCTTGAAATAGGCCGATCCAGGCTGTCAATCATTCACTGACGTTACTGTTGCTTTTATCCAATCATGTGGTGAAAAAAGGTATTCCACGTGCGTTATGTCGAACAAACAAGTCGGACAAACAAAGCAGCATGTCACTTTGTTGTCAGTTTCAGAGATGAGTAATTCTCACCTGTATCTACCCTCAGCTATGATTGTCAATTTCATGCTCACGATTAAGGAAAAAGGACTCAAGCGTGGAGGGGGCTTAGTGTCGGAGTATGGATAGGTCTATTGTGAACATACAACAACTGAACGTCTGCATCGTCATGACCCCAACATCGCTGAGGTTAACCGTTAATATTGGGTTATGTGGGGAACGAGCGACCTCTACTGGGAGATTATACTGATTGCTCGCCATCAGTGACGTGTCCCATCAGTGACGTGTACGCTTAGCCGCTCGCCATGTTTGTGATCATCCTAAAGATCATTTGCTGTGTGTTTTAGCTTCTATTGGGCTTGGTTGGCATCCGTCTGGCTGCGTCTGACGGTGGATGGGCAGCTCCTGTCGTTTTGTTCTGACTATATTCATTCATCAGCTGTATAATAAGTAACATTTGATTCTTGTTACACGCACAGACCAGCATCCTTCAAGTGGGGGGAAACGTCTCAAAAATGATAGATATAAGTATGTCATTAAGTCTTCCAGATATATGTCTATCGTATCCTTTCTTAACAAGAAAATAAAATAAAGTATGGTAAACGAAGCGTTGGCCATAGAAACATTATGACTAATGCTCCCACATCTCTTACTTAAAACTGACTACTATCAAGTCACTACAACTGCCATTTCTACTACTGCTATTACTATAACTACCACAACCGGTGCCAGAAGTCATCGACTAGAGCAGTGTTTAACATCTGTGTCTCGCGGGGGGGGCGGGGGGCGAAGATGCAAAAAAACGGAAACAGAAATTCCACAAAGGCTATAGCGGAACTTTGATCATGACTTATGGGGGTGAAATTCAGTGTTATTATGCCAGAAAAATATAACCGTGATAGCCTACATCATGTGGTTTTGGCAATACCATTTTTGTTCAAAACCGTGAACTTTTTGTCTGTGTGTGAAAGCTATTTCAACGTACAGAGAGGAAAGTTCTAAGACCTAGACGACAGACACGAGGCAGTCATTATACGACGCCCGTAGATCTTCAGCCGCTATCACACGTGGGGATCCTACGCCTATTTCACTAACTTTTCTTCGTTTTTCTTTCTTGCTTATGTTCTCTTTTTTGTTCTACAGGCACGGGGCTAGGCCTATGATCAATTGACGGTACGACCTCTGCTGAGGCCCTCGTCTTGCCTTTGACATCAGGGTGAGACCATTGGGCGAAGGGGGTGTTAATGGCGTAGCAGGGGCGATCCCCCCCCCTCCCCCCGCCCCGGTCGCCCAAAATGTGGTGGAGCCCTCGGTCGCCCAAACATGGTGGAACCCTCGGTCGCATAATTCCCCCCCCCCGCCCCCCGGTCGCAAGTTCCCCCCCCCTTTTCTCAACTTGCTGGATCCGCCCCTGGACCTCTGCTCAGGCTCTCGACTTGTGTTATGACATTAGGGTGAAGCAAATTGGGCGAAGGGGGTGCCAGTATTAATGACCCAATATATCACCCATGCGAAATTCAAATCGCAGAGGAACCGAGCCTAAAAAAACATAGAAAATCGCATCCACGCAACCATCAGCAGGAGATAATGGTAGGCTTATTACCCAAGACTCCGCCGGTGATGTCCGCACCATCTCACCACGCCCCCCGCCCCTCCCACACAGTTCCATTCCATACTATTCACCGAAATCACTCTCCGGCAAAAAAAACCCGACGCGACACCCTTTCGATCATTCCGACAAATCCCTGGCGAATTGCCTCGCACTCGTGCGCTCCAAGTTTGTCGTAATACCAGATCTGTCTTAATAAGCTCATTTGGTGCCTAGAGCAAAATAAACAATTCCGTTCCAGCATATGGTCACCTCATATTGCTTCCCTGCTATTCCCTATGACATTAACTCGCTTCAAGCACCCTATGATTGTATCACAAAGCTGAATGTGAAAATGCCCCAATAAGACGAAGGGCTTGTGACGTGAACTACATGTATGTATTTTGCATGAACCACGGGCTGCTAGGAGTGGGAGCGGCATGAAATTGGTTAATTATAACTTACTTGTTAACACCTGTCAGAACGATGCTTTTATAACCTTACACTATTAAATATCTAGAAATTAATTTTCTAATAAAGCATAACGTGACACTCAATTCATATGAACTGCGCATTTGTTTCTTATACATTACGGCAGATCTGGCATAACGTCAAACCTGGAGCGAACCACAGGTACCTCAATCGTGGGTCGGGAGAGGCGGGGGGGGGGGAGCGGCTGGCTTCACACATATGTCATATAAAGAGAGAAGGTAGGCAAGCCATTTTGCAGCCAGAAAACTCAGCCCGAACAACATCGGTCGATTTCGTCAACAAAATGCCCCGACTGCGCGGTTTCCTCGCTTCACGCAATGCCTCAACACTTTACTCACGAAAATATCACGTAATCCCATTCAAACACACCTTCAAATCGCTGCATCAAGACATTTTTCCGCCAACTTTACGCGATTTTCACGGATGCCTCTCACCATGGCCGTTGAGGTTTGTCAGTAGCGCAGCGAGTATTTTGGAGCATTCTCATTGGTTGTAACTGCTCTGTGGCTATCAGCCTTCTGGTTGGTCAGAAATCATCTGGCGGCTTTGTTTTAAATACATGCCTATAAAGTACACAGAGGCGAAGTGAGGACGGGGGGGGGGTTGAGCTCGGGGGGGGGGGGGGGAGTTACACTATTACACAAAACTGATGGGGGGCAATTTCCGCGGTTGTCTTGATGCCTGAGAGAGCGGATATTTGTGGCTCTGGGCCGAGGGACTATGAAGTTTTTGATGACCGGGGAAGTGGGGGGCGGGGGCTCCACTGAATACTTCTTACCGGGATGCGGGTCCACGCCAAAAAAAAGGATGGGGGGGGAGTCACGGCTCAGATGGCCTACATTTTGCATTGAAAAAACGGCATTGGTCCTCAAAAAAGGGGGGATCTTCCCCTTTCGAGCAGATTTTCAAATTGGCGGAATTTGGCGGTAATAAAACGCCCCGACCGAGCGGATTTTGGCAGTGAAAAAAGGGGGAGGGCTTTACCGCGGACCCCCACTAAACTCAGGAATATATTCAGTACCCCCCCCCCCCCCACCGGAAGGGCAAGGGGGGGGGAGGGGTCGTGCGGCCTAGTTCACGAACCATTTTCAGTGCATTTGTAAATTTATGTCATAGCAATGACAATGAAAGTCAGTGAGCTCATGGGCGGCTAGGTCAAAGAAATAAAAAACTGTACGATTCTCAATGTCGAATGTTGAATTTTCAAATATCTCTGTGTCGTGTGTCGCCATTTACCCGTGCAGACCCCCATAAACTTTAATGCCAAAGGCACGACTCGATCAGCGCTACTTATTCTAACGCCGTATCACCCCCTGCGAAAACTATTACTACATGTTAATCGATACGAGTACTTAAGGCGGGAGTACCAGTGATGGAACAGCCTGCAATGTAATTTGCATATGGACGAAGGAGCTTGCGAGAAAACGGCACACGAGAGGTTACAACCAATCAGAAGGCTCTAAGAAATGCGCTGCGGCAGTCAACGGCCATGGTGAGAGGCATCAGTGAAAATCGCGTAAAGTTGGCGGAAAAATGTCTTGATGCAGCGATTTGAAGGTGTGTTTGAATGGGATTACGTGATATTTTCGTGAGTAAAGTGTTGAGGCATTGAGTGAAGCGAGGAAACCGCGCAGTCGGGGCATTTTGTTGACGAAATCGACCGATATTGTTCGGGCTGAGTTTTCTGGCTGCAAAATGGCTTGCCTACCTTCTCTCTTTATATGACATATGTGTGAAGCCGGCCGCCCCCCCCCCACTCCCGCCCTACCGACCCGCGATTGAGGCACCTGTGAGCGAACACACGAAAGCCGACTTCGCGAGCTTCTTGCTACATAACCGAAAAGGAATCCAAGAGGGCCACTCTCTGTAGTAGCAAGGAGTGCTAATCAGCTGTAAAAATTATGACATCTACGTACGTGATCGTTGTTCCAGCACTTAGCACCCAGTTTGATTGCCCTCTCGGGGGAACAGACGTAGCCAATACACGGGTTTCCGCTATTGAGTCAGTGAAGCATCCGCGGACGAACAGACGAGACCTTTCGAACGTCTTCACCAGACGGCGCCACGTTCTGAAGCCGCTCTGAGTACTTGGCAGGCAGCATGGGTTATAAACCGCTCACCAGGGGGAAGCACTACTCATCCTCAATCTGTTTGTCTTTGGTAGAGATCGACATGTGGGGATGGGTAACGATTGAGTGGAAGACGTCGGCTTCGGCACAAAGCATTATCAACTGTAAAAAGACATATTCCTACAGGAAGGATCATTATGTCGATGCAAACCTTCAAGTCAATAAACATCCTGAACTGCTGCGCATGCGCCTCATTAGCCCGAGCGGTAGCGCGCTTGGTCGCAGTTCTGCGGTAGATATGCCGTTCAGACACCACCAGAGAATGCCCTCTGACCCCCCCTCTGAGTGTTGTTCGCATCATATAACATCTTCTTCCTGGGGAATGCTTCTGTTAAACTTTTGTAAAGGTCTTGTATAAAGGGACCAATTATTGCATTGTTATTTCAAATACAACCACTGCGTAATTATGGGATCCCACTCGCTGCCCGTGTAAAATCTTCAACATAGCAATAGATGGCTTAGCTTCTGTTTGCATAAATGCCGCGGTTATCCTTGGGAGAAACCGCTGCGCCTGGAAGTAAACAGCCCCCAGGCTACAATGGCATGTTTAGTTACGTGGCAGCATTAGGTCGGATGGATGGGGGGGGGGCGTGAAGGGAAGGAGGGAGGGAGTGGGGCGGGGAGATAAATATATAGATCCACCGATAATTTGTTGTTCTCTACCACTTTTGGAGCCATTTTGAACCACAAAGCCTCCCTTGGACAATGCGATGATGGAAAGGGCGAAACAAACCCCATTATCTACTCGGTAGCGAGCAATTGAACTGTCTGGCTGCCCCCGAGATTCCGGGATTACGGAGGGAGCAGCGGATCCTGACGGTGGCTTGGTGAGTCCCAGATGGGGATGGTGGCCCCGGGGCATGGCTGAGTGATACTCCTCGCGTGTCAGGAGGGGGGGTGGGGGGGGGGGGTGTATTGCCTTATTTACACGCAGTAACAAGTGCATCAAAAGACCGACAGATACATACACTGCAGTTAGATGACCGGCTGGGTCTCTGGGTCTCTCGGACAGTTTGTTACTACAGTATAAGCCAGAATGGGGGATTGGGGACGCATTCCGGAGATGGATGTGGGGGGGGGGGGGCTGTAGGGAAGGGCGGTGGTGGGGGGCATAAAAGCTTCCATATTTTCGCCCCACCTCCCCACCCACTTGTCGACATGTGGAAGAGCAAACGGATTTTGCACAATCCCACCCTCATATTTTATAAAATTAAAAACGTTGTTTTATGAAGGACAAGCTTTTCAATCGGATTTTGCACAATCCCACCCTTATATTGTTTAAAACGTTGTTTTGCAAAGCATTTTTTTTCAGTCGAGTTTAGTAGGGAGCGACTCATTTGAGGAGGAGTGGGGTGGGGTCCTAGGCTAAACCGTGTTATGGGCGAGTGCCGTCCTCTCCCCCCCCCCCTCCCCTTTCACTATGACAATAATCCCTGTGATTAACAGATATAATGTAAAAATAATGCTATACGTGCATGTTATACATAACATGGTGGGTCACCCCGTGGCCTAGTAGGTATCACATTTGGCTGCTGTTGAATTAGTTCCATCTAAGAAGCATAGAAGCTCCGTTCGACCCAAGCAACCCTATATGACATCACACGTCTCGGCGCTTGTAATATCAATACACAACCTTCTGGCCATTCACTTCTCTCTAGCCCGCCTGCACCCCCCCCCCCCACCCCCCACCCACAACTATCTCTCTCACCCCCTGCTACCAATGGCGGAGATTCTAGGTTTCGGAGATGGAACTATTGTTGAATGTACTTTGCGGTATGTGCGTGGTTTGAGTCCCACCTGTGCAAATACCTATGTTTGTACAGGTTAAAGATACTTAAAGTCTTTATTCGCAAAGAGTAGTTTGTTCACCAGGAGACATGGCTCTTCCAAAAATCAATCCTTCCCTTAGCGGATAAATTAACAACACATGTTAAAGCACCATACGAAAATCAATCAAAACAACATGGTATAATGTCAAAGCTACATAAACGGGTGACTCATCCGCTTTAACCTATGCCCAGCCCTCTCTTTATTCACACGCACAAATCGATTAAAACGATATGGAACGCGTGGAAACACTCGAGAACGATGGATAGACATGTTAAACTAAGCTTAGGCGTCGGCCCGCAAGCTGGTAAGGCCTCGGGCATGACATCATTCAAGTAAAGTTACTATCAACCTCAGTCGGAATGTTTGACGGTGGGATAATAACAGGGAAACCCTCGGAAGGCTGAGACATAAGAATGAGATCCCTGCGATAAGAGGGCGGGTGGGAAGGGGAAGTGGGCGCGGCCAACTTCCAACAACCAGCGATTTGTAAAAGCAATTGCCTAAACAGAATTGAGGTCAATTAATGTCATGGAATACCAGGCCAACAGTCGCTGGGCGGGCCATATATTTTTTACCCACCGGAACATCAACATCTGTATTCAATAAATGACCTGACTATTCTTCTGTATATCTATGCGTATATCTATCTATCTTTCTGGGTTAGGGATGCTGGGGTAGTACTGCGGCCGCATGGCCCACTTAACAAAAAAATCCGCCGAATTCTTGCGCCATATGATCCCTGCCCACCTCCTGCTGATCGGAGGGGATACAGGGGGGTGATCCGGAAAATCTGGATACTGGCTGCGGGCTGTGTGTGTGTGTGTGTGTGTGTGTGTTGCGTGGGAGCAGCCACCCAGCCTCGCCCCGCCGCCAGCTGCCAGGGCATCCCCGGGGAGCGGCTGCGCATTCTATGACATATCTACCACGCAATTACCACGACTGGGGGATGGAGGGGGGGGGGGCTAGAGGGCTAGAGGGAGTGGGGGGGGGGCTAGAGGGGTAGAGAAGGGGGGGGGGGGGTGGATAGAAAGAGGCGAGATATGTAGTGGAGGGAGGCGAGAGAGGTTGGGGGGGGGGGGGTCAAGGTGGCGGCGAGAGAGGTAATGGGGGAAGCACAGAGCTAGTGGTGGGATGGGGGGCAGAAGTAGCCGGGGGGGGGGGGGCGAGAGGTAGTTGGGGGGGATCGTGAGAGGCAGTGGGGGAAAGAGAAGTCTCCGGGGGTGGATTAGACGAGAGAAGAAGCGTGGCAAGAGAGGTAGCGAGGGGGGCGGGGCCAAGGTAGCAGAGTGTGATAGAGGTATCGGGAGGAGGAGGGGGTTGAGGGGGTGGGGGGGGGGGGGGCGGGTGCAGGCGAGCGAGAAAGGAAGTGAGTGGCCAGGTTGTGCAGTGGCATCGAGACGTGTGATGTCATATAGAGTTGCCTGAGCCGAACGCGACCATGAGTATCGACATGTAGGCTGTAAAACACTCGCATTGCAAGCGTGGGTGGAGTAATTACTGAATTCTGCTGAGACCGGCTGTGACAAGACCATTGACACCCCCACACACTGTACACATTTGGCCCGCTTATTCAAACATCAGCCTACTGTAAACATATTGACAGCTCAGGAATCGATGTTAAACCCCGATTTTCACAAGCCGTTAAATAGTTCAAAAACATTACTGAATATATAATTTGCTGGACAAATGGAATGCTAATATATGTCCAGTCTCGAACACTACCGTGCATGCCTGGCGTTGCATTCAGCTGTTATTTATTCAAAAGTATTGAATAACAGCTATTACAAGAAATATATGATTTTATCTCATATATGCAACTAAAATGAAGTAAAATATTACTATTATATTATTACTGACACTATGGTCTTCAGATTTTCCATAGAGGTTCAGTAATATCCATGCTGACTTTGGCTCTAATGGGAGGAACCCTCACGTATTGGACTATATGGAATGAATCAATCACATATTTCATGGGGAATGGGAAACCACGTGAAATTCACAATAGGCGTCTCGACGTGACAATTGAACTGTTTAAAGCTTTCAAAAAGGAAAAACACTCCAGTATGCATGGGCGTTTAAAAGTTTCCATAGTGCTTCATCGTGTTCCTTATAAACTTGTAAAACAGTTTCCCCAATGTTAAGCCATCTCGTTTATGAGCCATGGTTTAATCCGTCTTCTGGACTGCGCCTTCTGGTTGCATTAAATATGAATCATTAAAAAAACTCTCTGAAATCACCACCGAAGGGAACATATCTACGGGTCGGATAGAGAGTTATAAATCTCCGATAGTTGTTTGTTGATAGATATTTCGGATCCTACGCCCTGTCTGAGAGATAACGAAGACATGGTCGGTATGTCTCGCCAGACAGATTGATCACAGTTGCGATGTGTATCTCCCGGCTCCAGGCCTATAGGATGGCAATGGTTATGGTTACCCGAAGCCATAATACAATGGCTGGATAAGACGGGACGACAAACCTGCAGAACCTCGCGGCTGATCAGCCAATCGTCGCGTCTAGACACCGGTAAAGATAATTTTGCACCATTTTCAATTGAGGCATTTCAACAGAGCCATTGGCATACCGAACCCTAGCGGTAGATCGGGAGGCTGGATGGCAACGGGGCATCACAGCAATGCCAACCACAGGCTGTACGAAAACGGGAGCTTGCAACGCACTAGGCATAACATATTCTAATTTGTGGATGGGAAGCGTTGATAGAGACGGGATGGGAAGTTCTGTCGGTGGATGAGGATCAACATGTAATTACCCTGGCTGCCCTGCTCCGATGGATAGCCATGGAAGATGATGGAAGACCGGACCAACCCAATGATGGCGGTCTAAACCAAGAGTTTTACTCATAATCAAGACTGTCATTTATTTCGGATATCAGCAGCGCTTTCGGTTCACAGGTAACAGATGATAAAAGAAGTAAAACTAGGTTTGAATATGCACAGATGCGAACTGAAGTACAATAAAGATATATTTAGACTGCGCTTCCCTGGTGTGGTTAGGGCACTAGACCGCAGATCAATAGGTCCTGGGGGTCTCCCTGGTGTGGTTAGGGCACTAGACCGCAGATCAATAGGTCCTGGGGGTCTCCCTGGTGTAGTGGTTAGGGCACTAGACCGCAGATCAATAGGCCCTGGGGGTCTCCCTGGTGTAGTGGTTAGGGCACTAGACCGCAGATCAGTAGGCCCTGGGGGTCTCCCTGGTGTAGTGGTTAGGGCACTAGACCGCAGATCAATAAGTCCTGGGGGTCTCCCTGGTGTAGTGGTTAGGGCACTAGACCGCAGATCAATAGGTCCTGGGGGTCTCCCTGGTGTGGTTAGGGCACTAGAACGCAGATCAATAGGTCCTGGGGGTCTCCCTGGTGTGGTTAGGGCACTAGACCACAGACCAATAGGTCCTGGGGGTCTCCCTGGTGTAGTGGTTAGCGCACTAGACCTAAGATCAATAGGTCCTGGGAGTCTCCCTGGTGTAGTGGTTAGGGCACTAGACCGCAGACCAATAGGTCCTGGGGGTCTCCCTGGTGTAGTGGTTAGCGCACTAGACCTAAGATCAATAGGTCCTGGGGTCTCCCTGGTGTAGTGGTTAGGGCACTAGACCGCAGATCACTAGGTCCTGGGGTCTCCCTGGTGTAGTGGTTAGGGCACTAGACCGCAGATCAATAGGTCCTGGGAGCTTCCCTGGTGTAGTGGTTAGGGCACTAGACCTAAGATCAATAGGTGCTGGGAGCTTCCCTGGTGTAGTGGTTAGGGCACTAGACCGCAGACCAATAGGTCCTGGGGGTCTCCCTGGTGTAGTGGTTAGGGCACTAGACCGCAGATCAATTGGTCCTGGGGGCCTCCCTGGTGTAGTGGTTAGGGCACTAGACCGCAGATCAATAGGTCCTGGGGGCCTCCCTGGTGTAGTGGTTAGCGCACTAGACCGCAGATCAATAGGTCCTGGGGGCCTCCCTGGTGTAGTGGTTAGCGCACTAGACCGCAGATCAATAGTCCTGGGGGTCTCCCTGGTGTGGTTAGGGCACTAGACCGCAGATCAATAGTCCTGGGGGTCTCCCTGGTGTTGTTATGGCACTAGACCGCAGATCAATAGGTCCTGGGGTCTCCCTGGTGTAGTGGTTAGGGCACTAGACCGCAGATCAATAGGTCCTGGGGGTCTCCCTGGTGTAGTGGTTAGGGCACTAGACCGCAGATCAATAGGTCCTGGGGGCCTCCCTGGTGTAGTGGTTAGGGCACTAGACCGCAGATCAATAGGTCCTGGGGGTCTCCCTGGTGTAGTGGTTAACGCACTAGACCGCAGATCAATAGGTCCTGGGGGTCTCCCTGGTGTAGTGGTTAGGGCACTAGACCGCAGATCAATAGGTCCTGGGGGTCTCCCTGGTGTAGTGGTTAGGGCACTAGACCGCAGATCAATAGGTTCTGGGGGTCTCCCTGGTGTAGTGGTTAGGGCACTAGACCGCAGATCAATAGGTCCTGGGGGCCTCCCTGGTGTAGTGGTTAGGGCACTAGACCGCAGATCAATAGGTCCTGGGGGTCTCCCTGGTGTAGTGGTTAACGCACTAGACCGCAGATCAATAGGTCCTGGGGGTCTCCCTGGTGTAGTGGTTAGGGCACTAGACCGCAGATCAATAGGTCCTGGGGGTCTCCCTGGTGTAGTGGTTAGGGCACTAGACCGCAGATCAATAGGTCCTGGGGGTCTCCCTGGTGTAGTGGTTAGGGCACTAGACCGCAGATCAATAGGTCCTGGGGGTCTCCCTGGTGTAGTGGTTAGGGCACTAGACCGCAGATCAATAGGTCCTGGGGGTCTCCCTGGTGTGGTTAGGGCACTAGACCGCAGATCAATAGGTCCTGGGGGTCTCCCTGGTGTGGTTAGGGCACTAGACCACAGACCAATAGGTCCTGGGGGTCTCCCTGGTGTAGTGGTTAGCGCACTAGACCTAAGATCAATAGGTCCTGGGAGTCTCCCTGGTGTAGTGGTTAGGGCACTAGACCGCAGACCAATAGGTCCTGGGGGTCTCCCTGGTGTAGTGGTTAGCGCACTAGACCTAAGATCAATAGGTCCTGGGGTCTCCCTGGTGTAGTGGTTAGGGCACTAGACCGCAGATCACTAGGTCCTGGGGTCTCCCTGGTGTAGTGGTTAGGGCACTAGACCGCAGATCAATAGGTCCTGGGAGCTTCCCTGGTGTAGTGGTTAGGGCACTAGACCTAAGATCAATAGGTGCTGGGAGCTTCCCTGGTGTAGTGGTTAGGGCACTAGACCGCAGACCAATAGGTTCCTGGGGGTCTCCCTGGTGTAGTGGTTAGGGCACTAGACCGCAGATCAATTGGTCCTGGGGGCCTCCCTGGTGTAGTGGTTAGGGCACTAGACCGCAGATCAATAGGTCCTGGGGGCCTCCCTGGTGTAGTGGTTAGCGCACTAGACCGCAGATCAATAGTCCTGGGGGTCTCCCTGGTGTGGTAGGGCACTAGACCGCAGATCAATAGTCCTGGGGGTCTCCCTGGTGTGGTTAGGGCACTAGACCGCAGATCAATTGGTCCTGGGGGCCTCCCTGGTGTAGTGGTTAGGGCACTAGACCGCAGATCAATAGGTCCTGGGGGCCTCCCTGGTGTAGTGGTTAGCGCACTAGACCGCAGATCAATAGTCCTGGGGGTCTCCCTGTGTGGTTAGGGCACTAGACCGCAGATCAATAGTCCTGGGGGTCTCCCTGGTGTTGTTAGGGCACTAGACCGCAGATCAATAGGTCCTGGGGTCTCCCTGGTGTAGTGGTTAGGGCACTAGACCGCAGATCAATAGGTCCTGGGGGTCTCCCTGTGTAGTGGTTAGGGCACTAGACCGCAGATCAATAGGTCCTGGGGGCCTCCCTGGTGTAGTGGTTAGGGGCACTAGACCGCAGATCAATAGGTCCTGGGGGTCTCCCTGGTGTAGTGGTTTAACGCACTAGACCGCAGATCAATAGGTCCTGGGGGTCTCCCTGGTGTAGTGGTTAGCGCACTAGACCGCAGATCAATAGGTCCTGGGGGTCTCCCTGGTGTAGTGGTTAGGGCACTAGACCGCAGATCAATAGGTCCTGGGGTCTCCCTGGTGTAGTGGTTAGGGCACTAGACCGCAGATCAATAGGTCCTGGGGGTCTTCCTGGTGTAGTGGTTAGCGCACTAGACCGCAGATCAATAGGTCCTGGGGGTCTTCCTGGTGTAGTGGTTAGGGCACTAGACCGCAGATCAATAGGTCCTGGGGGCCTCCCTGGTGTAGTGGTTAGGGCACTAGACCGCAGATCAATAGGCCCTGGGGGTCTCCCTGGTGTAGTGGTTAGCGCACTGGACCGCAGACCAATAGGTCCTGGGGGCCTCCCTGGTGTAGTGGTTAGCGCACTGGACCGCAGACCAATAGGTCCTGGGGGCCTCCCTGGTGTAGTGGTTAGGGCACTAGACCGCAGATCAATAGGCCCTGGGGGCCTCCCTGGTGTAGTGGTTAGGGCACTAGACCGCAGATCAATAGGCCCTGGGGGTCTCCCTGGTGTAGTGGTTAGGGCACTAGACCGCAGATCAATAGGTCCTGGGGGTCTCCCTGGTGTGGTGGTTAGGGCACTAGACCGCAGACCAATAGGCCCTGGGGGCCTCCCTGGTGTAGTGGTTAGGGCACTAGACCTAAGATCAATAGGTCCTGGGGGGCTCCCTGGTGTGGTGGTTAGGGCACTAGACCGCAGACCAATAGGCCCTGGGGGGCCTCCCTGGTGTAGTGGTTAGGGCACTAGACTAAGATCAATAGGTCCTGGGGGTCTCCCTGGTGTAGTGGTTAGCGCACTAGACCGCAGACCAATAGGCCCTGGGGCCTCCCTGGTGTAGTGGTTAGCGCACTAGACCGCAGACCAATAGGTCCTGGGGGCTCCCTGGTGTAGTGGTTAGCGCACTAGACCGCGGATCAATAGGTCCTGGGGGCCTCCCTGGTGTAGTGGTTAGCGCACTAGACCGCAGATCAATAGGTCCTGGGGGTCTCCCTGGTGTAGTGGTTAGAGCACTAGACCGCAGACCAATAGGCCCTGGGGCCTCCCTGGTGTAGTGGTTAGCGCACTAGACCGCAGATCAATAGGTGCTGGAGGCCTCTCTGGTGTAGTGGTTAGCGCACTAGACCGCAGATCAATAGGTGCTGGAGGCCTCTCTGGTGTAGTGGTTAGCGTACTAGACCTAAGATCAATAGGTCCTGGGAGCCTCCCTGGTGTAGTGGTTAGCGCACTACACCGCAGATCAGTAGGTCCTAGAGGCCTCCTTGGTGTAGTGGTTAGTGCCACAGGCCGCAGATCACTAGGTCCTGGGGCCTCTCTGGTATAGTGGTTAGCTTACTAGACAGCTGGGTTCCAATCAGGACCCGGGCACTTAATTTGGGGCATGTTTCCTCCATTCAACCTTCATCGTCCCTGGAGGTTCCTTGGTCAAGCTTAGTTAGCCCCAGTGTGCAGAAATACGGTCTAAAACACCAATGCAAAAATCGTCTTCGGGCGCCAATGCCAAACCTCAGTGGAAGTGAGCTGCTCACCCTCAATAGACATCGACCGTCCCTTTGGCGGACCCGTTTTTTCATCGTTGCTCCTTAAATAGAATTTCCGAGATATTCTGTCCCACTACTGGGAGTGGTACGTCATCACGCGTTCTTATCAGTACCACACAGTCAGGGTCGGGCAGCCAGGAGATGTAAATCAGGGATGAGACAGGGATTCTATGGCTGTAGGACGAAAGGACAAAAGTCAGATCTTTACCGCACAAGCATTGTCATGGACTGTCAAAAGCAATAGCGAATCCAGGATTTCTACACGTGGGTGGAGGGTGGGGTACATTTGGAGCGGCATGAACTCCCCGATAACATGTGCGGGCGAGGGAGGGAGGGGGGGAGTCCACATTTAAAGGAAAAGAATTACCTGAATAGCCTCGGTACCCCCCCCCCCAAACCCCCACACACACACACTTGGTATCACGTGCCTTTCAGATCTGGGCGCTTCTCCATAGTGTTGCCATGGCTACGTCAAGTTTTCGGCCTTATTACAAAGTCGAACTGAACGCCCAAATTATATAACACCGTTGGAGTGCATGCAAAAAACGTCCATGAGTGTGAGAGGTGAAGAGCTCTTATCTCAGCTCGACTATTCCAGGCTCTTTCTACCCCGTCTGACCGATTCTATTCCTTCCTTATATCAATCCCATCCCAGGAGAGGTCGGCTGACACTAATGCACTGTGTCGGGTAGTTTATACACGCCCTGTGTCCATGCAGCCCCCCCCCTCCCTCCTCCACCCAGTAACCCTCGCCATCACCTCGGCCCTTCTTCGTCAGAAGCCCCAGAATCGCTTACTTACCCATGCCCTTTCACTCACCTTCCCTTTCTTTACCAGAGCATACCCACTGCAGACTCTTACATACCCAAGCCCTTCTATCCCGCGGCTTCCCCCCTTTGCGTAACCCCGCGCTCCCCTCTCGCCCCTTTCCTCCCAGCTGTACTGTACCCCCGCTGGCCTCGTCAAGCTCGCCCCAAAAAGGGCATTTGATGAGATTTATCGGGTGTATGTGACTCGGTGGCAGTCTTGGAGCCGCCAACTGCGATAAGACTGGGTCAGCCTTCGGGCTGGGGGAGAGAAGGGGAGGGGGGGGGGGCAAAAGAGTAGGGGTGGTGGTGGGGAGGGGGGTGCGATGGTGGTTTAGGGTGTGGTGGGGTTGGGTGGGTGTGGTTGGCTCAGGGGTGTACGAGTGTAGTGGAATGGGGAGGGGTGAGCTTTGCTGCTGGGCTTGGGGGTGTAGAGATATGGGTGGGGTGGGCTACATTGGTTGGCACCGGGGATGTAGGGATGTGGGTGGGGTGGGCTACATTGGTTGGCACCGGGGGTGTAGAGATGTGGGTGGGGTGGGCTACATTGGTTGGCACCGGGGGTGTAGAGATGTGGGTGGGGTGGGCTACATTGGTTGGCACCGGGGATGTAGGGATGTGGGTGGGGTGGGCTACATTGGTTGGCACCGGAGGTGTAGAGATGTGGGTGGGGTGGGCTACATTGGTTGGCACCGGGGGTGTAGAGATGTGGGTGGGGTGGGCTACATTGGTTGGCACCGGGGATGTAGGGATGTGGGTGGGGTGGGCTACATTGGTTGGCACCGGGGGTGTAGAGATATGGGTGGGGTGGGCTACATTGGTTGGCACCGGGGATGTAGGGATGTGGGTGGGGTGGGCTACATTGGTTGGCACCGGGGGTGTAGAGATGTGGGTGGGGTGGGCTACATTGGTTGGCACCGGGGGTGTAGAGATGTGGGTGGGGTGGGCTACATTGGTTGGCACCGGGGATGTAGGGATGTGGGTGGGGTGGGCTACATTGGTTGGCACCGGGGGTGTAGAGATGTGGGTGGGGTGGGCTACATTGGTTGGCATCGGGGATGTAGGGGTGTGGCGAGACGGGAGCATGTGGCTCTTTACAAGGGGGTAAGTAGAAAGTTTCCCTTGGGAAGAAAGGGAACCGCTTGAGGGTTGGAGTGAGAGAGTATGGAGGGTGGGGTGGGAGAGTAGGGCGGATGGGGTGGCAGAGTATCGGGGGTGGGGTGGGAGAGTATGGAGGGTGGGGTGGGAGAGTAGGGCGGATAGGGTGGGAGAGTATGGAGGGTGGGGTGGGAGAGTATGGAGGGTGGGGTGGGAGAGTATGGGGGGTGGGGTGGGGGAGTATGGAGGGTGGGGTGGGAGAGTATGGGGGGTGGGTTATGAGAGTATGGGGGGTGGGGTGGGAGAGTATGGGGGGTGGGGTGGGAGAGTATAGGGGGTGGGTTAGGAGAGTATGGGGGGTGGGGTGGGAGAGTATGGAGGGTGGGGTGGGAGAGTATGGGGGGTGGGGTGGGAGAGTATGGAGGGTGGGGTGGGAGAGTATGGAGGGTGGGGTGGGAGAGTATGGAGGGTGGGGTGGGAGAGTATGGATGGTGGGGTGGGAGAGTATGGGGGGTGGGTGGGAGAGTATGGAGGGTGGGGTGGGAGAGTATGGAGGGTGGGGTGGGAGAGTATGGATGGTGGGGTGGGAGAGTATGGAGGGTGGGGTGGGAGAGTATGGAGGGTGGGGTGGGAGAGTATGGATGTTGGGGTGGGAGAGTATGGGGGGTGGGTGGGAGAGTATGGAGGGTGGGGTGAGAGAGTATGGAGGGTGGGGTGGGAGAGTATGGAGGGTGGGGTGTGAGAGTATGGGGGTGGGGTGGGATAGTATGGAGGGTGGGGTGGGAGTATATGGAGGGTGGGGTGAGAGTCTATAGAGTGTGTTGGGAGAGTACGGAGGGTGGTTGGTTTGTGAATGAAGAAGGGGGGGGGGTGTTGAATTGAATATAGGTGAGCTGCTAAGGCACCACTGAAAGGGTGAAGAAGGATGATGTGGCTGTCTATCAAATTAAATATCGGTGCTTCATGCCACTTTTGTGACCATTATGGTTCAACAGCCAATGGTCGTGCATGGAACAAGAGTGGTGTTTCGTCGATTTGTCGGGGAAAGTTGGGGTAATGATTGGATGGGTATGGGTTTTAGGGTAAGGGGGAGTGGGCTTGGGGCATAAACTGGCTGGAATGAAAATTGGAGTTTGAAGGTTGGGTTAATATTAGGAATAGGGCTTGCAATTGGGACGCGGTGGAGGTTTGGAAGAAGGCAAGGGTTTGAAGGGGTCTTGAGTCTGAAGGGTGGGAATGGGATTTAAAGGAGGTAAGTGGGTGGGATATAGAGTGGCTGTGTTGGTAAGGGGTAAAATGGTACTTTAAGATATACGAATTACGCTTGGAAACTGGGGAGATGACCTAAGACCAGCGTTCCGACGTAAGTGGAGCGTCGGGGAGTAGGTGGTAAGACGGCACAGCGTCAGGAAGCAGAGGGTAATAGGGAGGGATTCCGGGTAGGGCGTCTGAGCGTGACAATGGGTCTGGTAATTGCCTAAGAACCGGGCACCTGCCTTTGTTTCTGAGGCGATTGGCGTTTTATACCATTTTCCGGGCCCGCAAAGGCCCACAAAAATCCATCGAGAGTTGGGCAGATTTATCACAAGGCCCCATCAGACCACGTGACGTGGGTACCACGTCAGGCCGCTAGGCGGCGGCATAGTGAGGCCGGATCGCGACTGACGAGAGACTAGGTCCGTAATCAACCAACCCCACTGACCCCGGATCATCATCAATGTCCCACACACCCCACCCTACACCCCCCTACTCCCACCCCTCCCCTATCAGCCTGAGACATCACCCCACCCTACACCCCCCTACTCCCACCCCTCCCCTATCACCCTGAGACATCACCCCACAAAAAAAACCCACACACCCCACTCCTAGGCCGCACCCTCCACTTACTCTCATCTCACACCCTCAAAACCCCACACCCTTCACTCCACACCCGGCGGCCCCACCCTGCACTCCCACGGCACACCCTTAAACCCCGACACCCATAACCCCCCCCCCCCCCCCTGCACCTTACCTCCACACCCCACCCGTGCCGTCCTAATCCCCTATCCCGTTATTCTTCCATCATTACCTCACCGGATGTCCTGGAAGTGGAAGCGCAGCCCACGCCTATTTTCGTTTCCCTTCTACATTACAAAGTCCGTCCCCCCCCCACCCTCCCTCCGCCCACCCCTTGCAGAGCCGGGAGTAGAGCTTTAAGGCCGTTTTAGCTCACTTTGATAATTTATCAACTCAGGCTCGCCTGTCTCCCTTTTATGGTCCAGGGGCTCTGTAGCTGGAACAGAGTTTTAATCTAAGCATCCCGAGTGTCTTCGCGGTCAGTGAGATCAAACCTTTCTACCCTTACGGCTGTCCTGCAACTCCCATTCTCCATACTGTCTCCATACTGTGTGGCATTACTATTTAACTTCGTCCACTCCTTAATCTCCCTGGCTCTTAGAGCTAATACCTTATCGTCGCCATGCTAAGCAGCGCTTAGTAAGCACCAGAGTAAATGCAATGCTGGATCCGCCCTTGTTATTCAGACTGGCTGTTCAGTTCAAGACTTGATAATCCACGGAGTAGTGCATTATAATAATGCACCGATTCCCATTGGTAAATGTAGCTATCTAATGATTGAGTGGGTGAGTGAGTGGGTACAATTCGATCAGAAAAAATGAATATTCGGGGATTATGCCAATCTTGTGCACGTGAAGGCTAAATTTGGCCCAACAATCTCCGGGGAAACAACGGGGAAATGGGGCTGCAAGAAACATGCTACAGGTACAGATGCTCGGGTTCGAACCCACGACCTGTTGACTTGGAGGCTCCTGATTAGCTCAGATGATATTTAATCCCATGTCTCCAATTAAAATAATAATTTGGCTTTAAACAAAGTCGTAAATGAATTTCAGGCTTGGGCAATGAACTTGGTAAAAAAATATCTCCCAGAATAAATACGTTTATCGATTCGCACCTCTTACACCAGCAAGGGTCACCCCGATAGCCCAGTGGGTTAGAGCGCTGGCACTGAGCGCTCTGTCCACCTTAGAGTGGGGGGTTACCCCCGGGGAACACGGCTCCACTCTCCCTTCCTTCTCCCATTGACGCGATATGGACGGATTGGGTAAAGCGTCCTGAATAGACAACCAGCGAACAGTACACGAGGGACGATGCCACCTTCTTATTGAGATCTATCTCGCACCCTGTTTGCTACCATACGTCCAGGCATTGTCACTGCCCTCCTCGCCGTACAGGGAGCCAGCAGACGGTAACACGTGACGTTTCCCGCCATGCGATTCGACCTTCCCGCCCGGCGTCTCTGACCTTGAGCCGACAACGTGGCTGCTGACTCAGCTATAGCGTCTGGGCTTTGAAATCCTCAGTGCTGTGAGGTCCTGGGCCATGGATCAATAACGCTGTCAACGCCACCGGCCCAGCCCCCTCCGCCCTTTCCCCTCCCACCAGCTCTAGCCACCAGTCCTTGTCAGTCCCCCCCCTGTTGCTTTGTCAGTTCATCCATCACCTCGCCGACAGAATAACGGAATCGATGAATTGGTGTTTTATGCCAGTTTCGTGCATACACGAAAAAAATAAGGCACCTAAACCTCCCTTGATAACGAAGTGAAGGATATATGAAATAATCCCCGGCACAAGAAGATGGGGCTCGCGTTGATCTGTCATACATAGTTCATGCCACAGACCATAATGATGTCAAGTTGGTCGTGCCGTTATAGGCCTGTGTGTAATGTCGGGTACTGGAGTACCCATCATATACAGAAGCTTCTTAACATACTGGCCGCAAAAGGAGGAAAAAATGCATAATTTTCTTCGTGAGCCAGGATGGTGGAATCAATATGAGAGTCAGAATTGGTTTATTTAACCAATAAGTCGAACCAATACCAATATCATAGGTACAATAACAAATATAAATACCCCGGCTCGGCCGGTTGATTGGATTTCCAAGGGCGTAACGGCACTTTCAGCATTTTTTGGTTATCGTCACTTCCCCACCTCACTCTATACTCCCCCGGTGAACCCCGCCGATCAAGCTCGTTATAAGTAACACTCTGTACACTGATATGCGCTCATATAATAAGACATATCCAATGATGATGGTCGTCGGGGCCGCCTCGAACGCAAGACAACTACCAAACAGGGGGTGAGGTGGAAGGGGGGGGGGTGGATAACGAAGAAGGGAATAGAACCAACTAACGGCCAAAACGGTGACCTTGACCTTGTCACTGCTGTGGAGTCTCGAGGGAGTTATTGATCTGCCACTGGACGTGTTTTCCCAACGAGGCTCTCTTATGGACAGACATGGCTGTAAGAGAGGACAGCTCAGAAGGTCACCTTCACACTGCAGCGCGAGCGGTGGTTAAAATTCCAGATGGCGAACGGAGATATTTCCTCAAGGTCAAATCCATGATATGGCGGATGAGTCCGGCCAGGACATCAACATCAATGTGGGTCAGATAGATTATTGCCGTGAGGTTGTAAGTCCGGTCCAAGCTAGCGGACGCGGATATCTTGTGAGATACCGAGGTGATCACTATGTAAAGCCCCAGATGCCTCGAAGAACCTGAACCTCAGAGCGACACCAACTGAGCTATGTGATCACGAGGCAATGACGCCATGCATCGGCGTAGTAACTGACGAAAAAAGGGGAGGGTGTGTGTGTGGGCGGGGGGGGGGGGAGCCAGAGTATCCATTGTCTCCAATAATTAGTCATCCCCGCGAGTCGCCGGTCCCGCCCATCACCCACCCGCTAACTTGTACCCACGCACCCCACCCACACCATCCTTTCCCCCTCCTCCAATGTACAAAAAAAGCACGCCTGCCTACGCCAATGTATCTTTGTTTATACCACCACAGAAACGGGCAGTGTAATATCATTCAGTCGTTTTATCCCCTAAGATCTGAAATCATTATTACCTCAGATAGCCCAATCCATCAGTCGCAAACATGGAGCCCGTACTAGCGGCAGTTTTATGACGCCGTCGTTCGTGGTGGCCTACCGAAGCGTTGGCGTGACAATCTACAGTTAACCAAAAAGGAAGCTAACGGTACACATATCTTATTCATTAAACTTCCTGTCGAGGCTGCTTGTTCACCAGAAGCGTGGGCGGTCCAGAAAAGGTTTATTTATTATACCAAACGCCGGTCCAAATGTGTCAACAAATTTAGTTTGTTTGGCCTGGGAGGCACAATTAAGGTTCAGAGTAGGAGGGAACGCCGGGGAGCAGCCGTTGCCATGACGACCTCATCAGTGCGCCGTTGCCATAATGTTCGCAAATTTTAGATCCAGTAGAGAGCAATTTGTATTCGCTAGATGGCGCTTCCTTACTCCGCGGCTACCGGTGCGGTGGACATGCAGCTTTTTTCAGTCAAACTGACAACGGTTAATTCACTCCTATTTGTTATCCAGGGAGTGTGTTCGTTCCAGCATCACATTAACTCCGGAGTAACTTATCTCATAAAACACAACAGTAAATCAGAGGAATGAAACTACCTTCTAAGCTCATGTAATATGACGGGTATTGGCCCCCAGGCTTGCGGCACGTGGCACGTGCTGTATCACTCCGCGGTGAGTCGCCTCCGTCGAAATGTGTTGATTGGTGGGCTTCAGTGTGACGCTTTAACCTTCACACGTCATATCACGACTATGGGACGAATGCGAGTCTCCAGGACTGACCAGGAGTAACCCCCTTCTTGACAAACATAGGCATTTGCACAAGGGGAATTCGAACCACGCACCGGGCGCTTAGTCAGTCTCAGCCAGTATGTTGTTTCTGAGGCGAGGTATAGTCTAGTATTACGGTCCGCACGCAATAAATGTCTTATTTTTAATATGACTTACTGTGATGTAGGTAAATAACTATAGCAGCTACGCAAAATACGAACTACGAAATGTGAACGGTGAAAGGTAAATAAAACAAAGTTACGACCACGCAGCTGATGTAGTATGGCAAAATTATATCTGGCGCATTAACATGCAACTGGCAATGACAGAGAACGGACAAAACTCATTCGGAGCGGCAAAGAGCAACCTGACATATACCGCCGCTGTAGCCTACCAGCTAAACTGCGTAGCAATACAGCAAAGGATGATATAAGCAATATCGTGCACAGCGAAAACAAGCTTACAAACGGGATATATATATGCCTGGTATACAGCGAGTGCATGTGGGGCGGGTGGGGGGGGGGGGGGGGCACTGCGTCATATTGTTCACTGAGGCTGTGATGCGCCGGTGTTAGGTTCGAGTCCCGTCAGCGGCTGATGTCCTGTTGTGTTTATAGCGTAACCCACAATCTCGGCTTTTACAATTCATATCAGTTCGTATAACTTCATATCGAGGAAAGAGAATCTCAGATATTTGGCTTTACAACGATTGGAGCGACGTAGCTGTTCGTGCAGAATTTAGGCACTTCCAATGGGATATTTGTGCGTTAATATAATATTTGTAACATGCAATTGCTCATAAAGAAAATATAATGACGACCGTTTTCTTCGGTTGGGAACTATATTGGTAGGCCTATTGGAGGGCGAACTCAACCGCTTTAGTGCCCATGAAGGCTATATGAGACCTAGCTCTAACATCAAAACCACCACCAAGGTTAAGGTTTTGAACAGCACGACACTGTTCTGTGTAGAGTTCTTTCGAAAGCTCCCGGCGCTAACCGTGTCAACTAATTCTTAAAATATTGACATTTTTGCAATCTACAAACTGTATTCTTACTCCCGGGGCCTTTACTGAAGTCGAAAGCCGGTAAAATATCTGAAATATATGCCATTTAAGAGTTCAGTTCGCGCACGCTGCCATGCTTGTTTTCTACATAAAAAAGTGTTGTGCTATTCAAAACCTTCACCTTGGTGGTGGTTTTGATGTCAGAGCTATATGAGACCCAGAACTCTCCAGAGAAAGAAGGAGGGTTCGAATCCCGACTTGTAAGGGAAAAGTGGCGTTTTTATGTACTACAGATATAATATCAACGGCTATTCCCCGAAGAACACATTTTCCATTTAATAAGAAAATATCTATTGATAGATATGAAAAAAGGATGTCTGGACATACATCACACATAAGGCGAAATGAATGCTTGTTTAGGAACAGACTATTTGATTAATAGTTGAAATGGTGGCCCGGGTGGGTGGCTAGCGTTCTAACTAGAGCACAAATGATAGTCGTTGACACAAGTCTCTGGGTATCAAATAGTACGTGTTTCCGCAGACCTGCAGAGAAGCTAGTAACTACAACAAATATCGATTCTCTGCACTTCGAAGCAGCCGTTCAAATTAGTGACATTTGCTGCCCATCTTGAACACTTACGGTTACGATAAATATGACTTGGTGGATAAAAGATAAGATATATATATAAACAGTTTTCCGATATGAATAACAGATCTAAATCTATACAAAAATAACACAATAAGATTGCAAAACATGGAACCGTGACAGTCCCAGATGTAGATCTGCATGGGTGGATGAGGAAAAGATCGGTGCCTGCATCCCTCCTCCCCCCCCCATCCTTCCTTTAATGGGCCTTGAGGGCGGATGAAGAAAGGACTGGTGCCCACGCCCCTCCCACTTATATTGGCGCCATACCCACATCACCATCATATTCCTTCATTGCCATACAACAGAAAAACACAATCATATATGTAGCCACACAACAGGCACCAAAAGGCAGTCGTGCGCAACAATTAGGACTACGGGGAGGAGATAGCTGGAGAAATGCGATCTAAGCACCGGCCTCGCGACAAGAAGGCCAGACGATGTCTCGAGAAGACATCGGGTGGTCTGTGGTCTGTCGCTCGATGGAGAGTGGTGTCAGTTTCATGCCATATATAGAACACATGGTGCCGACGTACAGAAGCGGGCTAGCTGGCTGTACGTTTACGTACGTATGCCATCAGAGAACGCGTTCCTAAGCCCTTTGCTCTCATTAACCTGAATATGATATGTATGTGGACATATATACGAGTAATACATTAGACATAGTAATAAATCATGCCAACAACATTTATATTTTATACTCTGCTAGAATTATCCATCCTTAAAGAGTAACAGTTAGTGATTGTGGTTTTGGTTTATTTAGTCTTGACACAACATATAATCATATAAAAAGTTTGCATGGTGCGCAGTATTTTGAAGAACATACATTTATGTGGTGGAACAGGGACGATTTTAATAAGATATATACACATCGCCAATGTCCACAGGGTCGTTACATCATTATGATACATTAGGGGGTTCCAAAACATATCATATTTTACGAATATACGTCAAAATGATGTATCTGTGTGAAACAAAATATTCACCTACAAAATAAGGGTTCCTGAATCACTGGAAGAGAGTTGTACCTGTCAAAATGCCCGGGTGGTAGAGTAGATGTACCACTACCCCCTAGTAGTGTTCCAGCCAGTTGTGTAATCCAAGCAGTGGTCCCGTGGTGAACGCGATGCCGGTCTCTAACGACGTGACGAGCCACGCCGCCTAGCGGGAGTACCAAGACAGTCCGGTCAAGCCGCCTGAACCCAAGGGCATTGATGTATTATGATATATAGCAGTATGTATGCATGTGTCACTCACATCAACTAGCGAGCCAGGCCGCCGCGTCTACCCAGTGACCTTTCAAGGTGTAATATCTCGTCAGCTACAGCCGTGGATCGAATCCCACCGGCTCGGGTGACAATGCCGGCAGCGTGTGGAATATGAAGAAACACTTCCGCCGCAGTCACCTGCTGACAGTCACGCGAGAGCGAGACACAAACACGAGATCGCGAGACGGTGTCAGCGCGTCTGCTGCGAGAGGTGGGCGAGGGATGGATCCCTTCTCGTCTGCCTGCGAGACACACAGACCGGAAGACGGAGGAAGGCGAGGGGGGGTGTAGAGGGCCAGGGCCGTCAAGCTGCGTGGCTTACTCGGGTTTTCTTCCTCAGGAACTACGGACCGATGGCGGGAAGGCGCTTTGGCGAGCCAAACTATGGCCCAGAGAGAATGAGAGAGAGATTCACAGCTGGCGTTTGCTGTAAACGCCTTTTTATGTCAGACTTTTAGTCGGTTATCCAGAGGGGGACATATTATATATGGATGTCACAAATAAAGCCCCTTAATTGACATTGGCTGAGGGGGATATCCAGACGTAGACTTAAGCTCGATTGGTTGTGGCCAACCAAGGATGTGGCCTGAATATGCGCCAAGCAAGCATGGACCATGGGGGCAATGAAGGCAGCCAGGCCACCAGCCAGGCCACCAGCCAGCCAGCCAGCCAGCCACCGACCAGTCGATACGAAATGTACAACGCCGAGACAGACGATCGACCGGAGCACGTGGTTGACACAGCCGGCTGATGAACGGACAGACAGACAGAAAGACACCGACAGAGAGACAGAGAGATGGAGAGGTAAACAATGGCTGATGGAAGGAAGAACGGAGGAAAGGAAGAACGGAGAAAAGGAAGAATAGCAGAATGGAAGAACTGAAAGAAGGATGAATACGTCCGTGGCAGACAGACCGACCGCCAGGCGGCGCTGTAGAGGTGGGCAAGGTCAGTCGGACGCTGGTCCGGATTCCTAGAAGCAACCCCCTTATCCACCCGCCATCCCCTGCCCCCATACACACGCCTCACCGCTGCCTACGTGTCCTCGCCCCCTCGTCCCCTCGCCACCCCTCACCCCCATGACCTGACGGGGACAGCCAGCTGGCTGGCTGGCTGGCTGGCAGAGGAAGCCAGTTGGCCTGGCCAGGTCACGTGTCCGGCCTGGCGGCCATGTTTACTGGCCGCGTGGCCCAAACCCCCGGCGCCCGCCAAGACAGTACTGTATTCCCAATTCGCCATTCAGCACGGTAAGCTGTATAGATTCGTATATAAACAGAGGCGAATCCACCTTTTTTGGGAAATGTGGGTGGGGCCCCGGGGTGGGGGTGTGGCCAACTGAAGGCCACCAAGGGCTTGACTGATGGGAATAATCAATCACATTTAGATGTTAATAGAAACCATGAAACAGAAGCAAATATAATTTCGGGACAAAGAAGAGAAGAAGTGAGGGGCGGGTGGCCAGACCCGAGAGGTATATACGCATACAGTATGTCACCATCCTAAAGCAGTGGCGGATCCAGGGGTGGGGGGGGGGGGGCACAGGGGGGCACGTGCCCTCCCGTTGGCTGGAAAAAAGGCGAAAAAAAGGCACGTGTCCCCCTTTCCCGGAAGAAGGGGGCACAGGTGGCACAGTCACAATTCGTTCTGCACAACCTTACCAGCACCCTCCCCCCGGTAGCTTGTCCGTGTCAACTCGATATTCCGTGCGGGTCGATCAGTACACGACCACCCATGCACGTAGCATATACATGTATGTAAATGAACTTATGAACAACATTGAATAGTATTAGGTCAGCCTATTGTGTCCAGTAATACAATAGTAACTCCGTTGAATCTGCCGCATCCTCCACCTGTCGATAGCCGACCAGTCACTGTGTATTGAAATGCCTGATGACATAGCATGATGCACGATCAGAAACACCTATTATCGCTATAGACAGTACACTGTCACTTATCAAGACCTCACTGCGTCCAAAGCAGGTGAAAATGGATGAAACTGGGCATGTAGATACACGACCATGAAATCTGCCATGTCTTCATTAACCGCGCCCTGCCTCGTCATAATGAAAGGGCATTGCATCAGTCCCTGTCTGATGGTGGTGGGAGCCAGGAGGACGTAATCCGTTCATGGAGGCTTGGCTCGGGATCGGGGTGAGAAGCCGGGGTCGGCCAAAGGGTGTAGATGACTTCATCTGGAAGGTACTCCGGTTGGGGGAGGGGGGCAGGGGGGGGGGGTGGCGAGGTGCGTGGGTGGGGAGAAGGGGATGTAGTCGGCGTTCCGCCTGAGGGTTGCTTGTTACAATCCATTGTATTCCGCGCCGCACGGCGATTCCCTTCCGGGAAAACTCCAGCCAGTCAGCAAACCCCCACGTGGCTCTGGCCGCAGACCCACATAGGACCCCTCTCCTTCCCGGGCCGCCCACACCCTCCAGCACACCCTCCTTCTAACCCCTGGGGTGCCTTTTGTCATCGCTTTACAAGCTGCTGCCTTCCCGGGGTGGACCAAACGCTTCAATTCCCAGGCAACATGCAAAAGCTTAAAGCCAAGCAAAACACCAGATCGATTTGCTGCGGGCTTAACGTAGAATGTCAAACGCTGAACAGAAGGGGGTCGAGAATTGTTTCCTATATCTATTTTATATTTATGGTAGGTCCTGTATGGTGTCTATACTTTTAATTATCATACTTACTGATTCTGTTCAGATGCATACATGTCATGTACGTGAGGGGGGGGGGGAGGGGGGGAGCTTTGAAAAAAATGTGGCCGGGGGTCACCTAATTAATGACCCCCGGAAACGCTGGGACCGCCAGGACCCCCCCCCCCTCAACCCCTTTGGATCCGAACAGGACTTGGAAACGACATTGTCGATATTTGCACTACGTCACACATTAAATGACGTATTGGTGTCATGTGTACTACGTCACATTGGATGACGTATTGGTGACGTGTGCACTACGTCACATTGGATAACGCATTGGGATGACATGTGCACTACGTCACACTGGATGACGCATTGGTCACATGTGCACTACGTCACATGTTATATGACGTATTGGTGACATGTGTACTACGCCATATACTAGATGTCCGTAATGACATAACCTTCCTCCTCGTTCGAATCTTGCCCATTCCAAACGACGCGTAGCTGTACTTGTTTCCGGTGCATGTTGTCTGGAACATTGATAAAAGAAAATATGACCGCTACACAGGAAGATAACAATGGCTTTTGGTTCTTGGCCAAAGAAAGACAGAAACCCTCAAGCGCCGCATCAGGACGATTTTGGCTGTAGGTGGAGATCGGGGGTGGGGGCGGCTGAGAACTGGCGAATTGGGAAGCACAGTGAAATGCCAATCCTGTGTTGCACTGTGGTGGTTTTTCCATCTGTTGTAAATAAAGCGCTGTGGATGAATGAGGCCGACATGTGATTCGCGGCTGTGTGCCGCCTGCTGAATAAATGAAGGCAATCATCGGGTAACGGAGTTATCAGGTTATAAAGCCACGGCTTCAAAGGCCTGCGATTGATGGCACTGCCCAGCCCTGTCGATTCCCCATTTTGTTTGGTCTGCTATTCCACAGCTCTATTCAACTCTATTCAACCGCGCGCTTGCCAGACAATGATAAACATCTGACGGCATATGGATGAGGCTCTCTCGAAAAGAGGAGGCTGGGCATTATAGCCCATCATGCAAGATGGCGGCGACCTGCCGAAGCAAAACGGTCGTTCTTCCATGTTAGGGCGAACCACTGTTTCAGTATAGCTCACGTATTACTCACGCCAACAATTTACAACAATAATCCATTTCGTGGGCTCTTAACATGGAAGATGAACCCGCAAAAATCCTCAAATAGTGACTTTCCGTCGAATGATAACATTCCATTGTTAACATAACATTAACATTTTGGCAAGTATTCATAGAGGTAGTCCCCTTCCAGAGGGACAATGCGTGTCTTTGCACCATCATTCCCCCTCATTAAACACCATCACATCATGGATACACACCTCAACACTTGTCCAGCGGTCCAGTTGATGTTTGTGCAACGGCCTAACCCGGTCCTAAGCCCCTAATGGGCAAAACACAATGCTGCAGAGAAAAAAACCTCGGTCTGTGTGTGGCCCCGACGGGGGGTTTGGAGGGTCGGGTGGATGGGGATAGCTGAAGTAATGGTGCGGCGGACCATGGGGAATAGGCAGGATGGGGGGGGGGGGCGGGTGGGGGTGGAAGGGCTGCACATATGGTGCAAGAAGACTATGCACGCGGCCACCTGCAGTTAGTAGACGAACATCCGGGTCTCTGTGTGAAAACAAGGGTTGCTGAGAGACTTATGTTCTACATATGCGCACGGTCTGATGAAGAATTTTACTTTTAGTTTCTTGGTACCAAAACATACGGTGATGAAGATAGCGGTTATTTTTGTTGCTGTTCTGTTGCTATTGCTTGTTTTCTGTACAGTTATGGTCTGTCGTTAAATTACCATGTGAAAGATGATTCTGAGCTCGTAACTCTTAATGAAACAATCCCCGGAACTTTGGCCCGCAACGTATATAAGTGAACGAAACATATTCATCAGAGGAATTCAAACCCACGACCGCTTATACTTCAGGAACGAAATGCAATAAAACGAATTGGTATTTTAATTTATACCGCTTTTGTGCTAAACTGAGCCACGGAACCTCCCCGGGACGATGAAGGATCAGGATGAAGGATCAGGATCTACGGATCTGCAGTCTAGTACACTAACCACTACACCAGGGAGGCCCCCAGGACCTATTGATCTGCAGTCTAGTGCGCTAACCACTACACCAGGGAGGCCCCCAGGACCTATTGATCTGCAGTCTAGTGCGCTAACCACTACACCAGGGAGGCCCCAGGACCTACGGATCTGCAGTCTAGTGCGCTAACCACTACACCAGGGAGGCCCCATGACCTATTGATCTGCAGTCTAGTGCACTAACCACTACATCAGAGAGGCACCCCAGGACCCATTGATCTGCAGTCTAGTGCGCTAATCACTACACCATGGATGCCCTCAGGACCTACGTATCTGCAGTCTAGTGCGCTAACCACTACACCATGGAGGCCCCCAGGACCTACGGATGTGCAAGTTGGTGCGCTAACCACTACACCAGAGAGGCGTTCAGGACCTACGGATCTGCAGTCTAGTGCGCTAACCACCACACCAGGGAGGCCCCCAGGACCTGCGGATCTGCAAGTTGGTGCGCTAACCACCACACCAGAGAGGCCCCCAGGAGCTACGGATCTGCAGTCTAGTGCGCTAACCACCACACCAGGGAGGCCCCAGGACCTACGGATCAGCAAGCTAGTGCGCTAACCACTACACCAGGGAGACCCCAGGACCTGCGGATCAGCAAGCTAGTGCACTAACCACTACACCAGGGAGACCCCTGTCGCTAATGATTCTACAGCGGGTGCATATCATTCTTGTTACTGCCACCCTTCAACATATCATTCTTGTTATTGCCGCCCTTCAACATATCATTCTTGTTACTGCCGCCCTTCAACATATCATTCTTGTTACTGCCGCCCTTCAACATATCATTCTTGTTACTGCCGCCCTTCAACATATCATTCTTGTTACTGCCGCCCTTCAACATATCATTCTTGTTACTACCGCCCTTCAACATATCATTCTTGTTACTGCCACCCTTCAACATATCATTCTTGTTACTGCCGCCCTTCAACATATCATTCTTGTTACTGCCGCCCTTCAACATATCATTCTTGTTACTACAGCCCTTCAACATATCATTCTTGTTACTGCCGCCCTTCAACATATCATTCTTGTTACTACCGCCCTTCAACATATCATTCTTGTTACTGCCGCCCTTCAACATATCATTTTTGTTACTGCCGCCCTTCAACATATCATTCTTGTTACTGCCGCCCTTCAACATATCATTCTTGTTACTACCGCCCTTCAACATATCATTCTTGTTACTGCCGCCCTTCAACATATCATTCTTGTTACTACCGCCCTTCAACATATCATTCTTGTTACTGCCGCCCTTCAACATATCATTCTTGTTACTGCCGCCCTTCAACATATCATTCTTGTTACTGCCGCCCTTCAACATATCGTTCTTGTTACTGCCGCCCTTCAACATATCATTCTTGTTACTACCGCCCTTCAACATATCGTTCTTGTTACTGCCGCCCTTCAACATATCATTCTTGTTACTGCCGCCCTTCAACATATCATTCTTGTTACTACCGCCCTTCAACATATCATTCTTGTTACTGCCGCCCTTCAACATATCATTCTTGTTACTGCCGCCCTTCAACATATCGTTCTTGTTACTGCCGCCCTTCAACATATCATTCTTGTTACTGCCGCCCTTCAACATATCATTCTTGTTACTGCCGCCCTTCAACATATCGTTCTTGTTACTGCCGCCCTTCAACATATCGTTCTTGTTACTGCCGCCCTTCAACATATCGTTCTTGTTACTGCCGCCCTTCAACATATCGTTCTTGTTACTGCCGCCCTTCAACATATCATTCTTGTTACTGCCGCCCTTCAACATATCATTCTTGTTACTACCGCCCTTCAACATATCATTCTTGTTACTGCCGCCCTTCAACATATCATTCTTGTTACTGCCGCCCTTCAACATATCATTCTTGTTACTGCCGCCCTTCAACATATCATTCTTGTTACTGCCGCCCTTCAACATATCATTCTTGTTACTGCCGCCCTTCAACATATCATTCTTGTTACTGCCGCCCTTCAACATATCATTCTTGTTACTGCCGCCCTTCAACATATCATTCTTGTTACTGCCGCCCTTCAACATATCATTCTTGTTACTGCCGCCCTTCAACATATCATTCTTGTTACTGCCGCCCTTCAACATATCATTCTTGTTACTGCCGCCCTTCAACATATCATTCTTGTTACTACCGCCCTTCAACATATCATTCTTGTTACTGCCGCCCTTCAACATATCATTCTTGTTACTGCCGCCCTTCAACATATCGTTCTTGTTACTGCCGCCCTTCAACATATCATTCTTGTTACTGCCGCCCTTCAACATATCATTCTTGTTACTGCCGCCCTTCAACATATCGTTCTTGTTACTGCCGCCCTTCAACATATCGTTCTTGTTACTGCCGCCCTTCAACATATCGTTCTTGTTACTGCCGCCCTTCAACATATCATTCTTGTTACTACCGCCCTTCAACATATCATTCTTGTTACTGCCGCCCTTCAACATATCATTCTTGTTACTGCCGCCCTTCAACATATCGTTCTTGTTACTGCCGCCCTTCAACATATCATTCTTGTTACTGCCGCCCTTCAACATATCATTCTTGTTACTGCCGCCCTTCAACATATCGTTCTTGTTACTGCCGCCCTTCAACATATCGTTCTTGTTACTGCCGCCCTTCAACATATCGTTCTTGTTACTGCCGCCCTTCAACATATCATTCTTGTTACTACCGCCCTTCAACATATCATTCTTGTTACTGCCGCCCTTCAACATATCATTCTTGTTACTGCCGCCCTTCAACATATCATTCTTGTTACTGCCGCCCTTCAACATATCATTCTTGTTACTGCCGCCCTTCAACATATCATTCTTGTTACTGCCGCCCTTCAACATATCATTCTTGTTACTGCCGCCCTTCAACATATCATTCTTGTTACTGCCGCCCTTCAACATATCATTCTTGTTACTGCCGCCCTTCAACATATCATTCTTGTTACTGCCGCCCTTCAACATATCATTCTTGTTACTACCGCCCTTCAACATATCATTCTTGTTACTGCCGCCCTTCAGCATATCATTCTTGTTACTGCCGCCCTTCAACATATCATTCTTGTTACTGCCGCCCTTCAACATATCATTCTTGTTACTGCCGCCCTTCAACATATCATTCTTGTTACTGCCGCCCTTCAACATATCATTCTTGTTACTGCCGCCCTTCAACATATCATTCTTGTTACTACCGCCCTTCAACATATCGTTCTTGTTACTGCCGCCCTTCAACATATCATTCTTGTTACTGCCGCCCTTCAACATATCATTCTTGTTACTGCCGCCCTTCAACATATCGTTCTTGTTACTGCCGCCCTTCAACATATCGTTCTTGTTACTGCCGCCCTTCAACATATCAGTCTTGTTACTGCCGCCCTTCAACATATCATTCTTGTTACTGCCGCCCTTCAACATATCATTCTTGTTACTGCCGCCCTTCAACATATCGTTCTTGTTACTACCGCCCTTCAACATATCATTCTTGTTACTGCCGCCCTTCAACATATCATTCTTGTTACTGCCGCCCTTCAACATATCATTCTTGTTACTGCCGCCCTTCAACATATCGTTCTTGTTACTGCCGCCCTTCAACATATCGTTCTTGTTACTGCCGCCCTTCAACATATCATTCTTGTTACTGCCGCCCTTCAACATATCATTCTTGTTACTGCCGCCCTTCAACATATCATTCTTGTTACTGCCGCCCTTCAACATATCGTTCTTGTTACTGCCGCCCTTCAACATATAATTCTTGTTACTACCGCCCTTCAACATATCATTCTTGTTACTGCCGCCCTTCAACATATCATTCTTGTTACTGCCGCCCTTCAACATATCATTCTTGTTACTACCGCCCTTCAACATATCATTCTTGTTACTGCCGCCCTTCAACATATCATTCTTGTTACTGCCGCCCTTCAACATATCGTTCTTGTTACTGCCGCCCTTCAACATATCGTTCTTGTTACTGCCGCCCTTCAACATATCGTTCTTGTTACTGCCGCCCTTCAACATATCGTTCTTGTTACTGCCGCCCTTCAACATATCATTCTTGTTACTGCCGCCCTTCAACATATCGTTCTTGTTACTACCGCCCTTCAACATATCATTCTTGTTACTGCCGCCCTTCAACATATCATTCTTGTTACTGCCGCCCTTCAACATATCATTCTTGTTACTGCCGCCCTTCAACATATCATTCTTGTTACTGCCGCCCTTCAACATATCATTCTTGTTACTGCCGCCCTTCAACATATCATTCTTGTTACTGCCGCCCTTCAACATATCATTCTTGTTACTACCGCCCTTCAACATATCGTTCTTGTTACTGCCGCCCTTCAACATATCATTCTTGTTACTGCCGCCCTTCAACATATCATTCTTGTTACTGCCGCCCTTCAACATATCGTTCTTGTTACCGCCCCTTCAACATATCATTCTTGTTACTGCCGCCCTTCAACATATCATTCTTGTTACTGCCGCCCTTCAACATATCATTCTTGTTACTGCCGCCCTTCAACATATCGCTTCAATGTTACTGCCGCCCTTCAACATATCGTTCTTGGTTACTGCCGCCCTTCAAACATATCAATTCTTGTTACTGCCGCCCTTCAACATATCGTTCTTGTTACTGCCGCCCTTCAACATATCATTCTTGTTACTACCGCCCTTCAACATATCATTCTTGTTACTGCCGCCCTTCAACATATCATTCTTGTTACTGCCGCCCTTCAACATATCATTCTTGTTACTGCCGCCCTTCAACATATCGTTCTTGTTACTACCGCCCTTCAACATATCATTCTTGTTACTGCCGCCCTTCAACATATCATTCTTGTTACTGCCCTTCAACATATCATTCTTGTTACTGCCGCCCTTCAACATATCATTCTTGTTACTGCCGCCCTTCAACATATCGTTCTTGTTACTGCCGCCCTTCAACATATCGTTCTTGTTACTGCCGCCCTTCAACATATCGTTCTTGTTACTGCCGCCCTTCAACATATCGTTCTTGTTACTGCCGCCCTTCAACATATCGTTCTTGTTACTGCCGCCCTTCAACATATCATTCTTGTTACTACCGCCCTTCAACATATCATTCTTGTTACTGCCGCCCTTCAACATATCATTCTTGTTACTACCGCCCTTCAACATATCGTTCTTGTTACTGCCGCCCTTCAACATATCGTTCTTGTTACTGCCGCCCTTCAACATATCGTTCTTGTTACTGCCGCCCTTCAACATATCATTCTTGTTACTGCCGCCCTTCAACATATCATTCTTGTTACTGCCGCCCTTCAACATATCATTCTTGTTACTACCGCCCTTCAACATATCATTCTTGTTACTACCGCCCTTCAACATATCATTCTTGTTACTGCCGCCCTTCAACATATCATTCTTGTTACTGCCGCCCTTCAACATATCGTTCTTGTTACTGCCGCCCTTCAACATATCATTCTTGTTACTACCGCCCTTCAACATATCATTCTTGTTACTGCCGCCCTTCAACATATCATTCTTGTTACTACCGCCCTTCAACATATCGTTCTTGTTACTGCCGCCCTTCAACATATCGTTCTTGTTACTACCGCCCTTCAACATATCATTCTTGTTACTGCCGCCCTTCAACATATCATTCTTGTTACTGCCGCCCTTCAACATATCGTTCTTGTTACTGCCGCCCTTCAACATATCGTTCTTGTTACTACCGCCCTTCAACATATCATTCTTGTTACTGCCGCCCTTCAACATATCGTTCTTGTTACTGCCGCCCTTCAACATATCATTCTTGTTACTGCCGCCCTTCAACATATCGTTCTTGTTACTACCGCCCTTCAACATATCGTTCTTGTTACTGCCGCCCTTCAACATATCATTCTTGTTACTGCCGCCCTTCAACATATCATTCTTGTTACTGCCGCCCTTCAACATATCGTTCTTGTTACTGCCGCCCTTCAACATATCATTCTTGTTACTGCCGCCCTTCAACATATCATTCTTGTTACTGCCGCCCTTCAACATATCGTTCTTGTTACTGCCGCCCTTCAACATATCATTCTTGTTACTGCCGCCCTTCAACATATCATTCTTGTTACTGCCGCCCTTCAACATATCATTCTTGTTACTGCCGCCCTTCAACATATCGTTCTTGTTACTGCCGCCCTTCAACATATCGTTCTTGTTACTACCGCCCTTCAACATATCGTTCTTGTTACTGCCGCCCTTCAACATATCATTCTTGTTACTGCCGCCCTTCAACATATCATTCTTGTTACTGCCGCCCTTCAACATATCGTTCTTGTTACTGCCGCCCTTCAACATATCATTCTTGTTACTGCCGCCCTTCAACATATCATTCTTGTTACTGCCGCCCTTCAACATATCGTTCTTGTTACTGCCGCCCTTCAACATATCATTCTTGTTACTACCGCCCTTCAACATATCATTCTTGTTACTGCCGCCCTTCAACATATCGTTCTTGTTACTGCCGCCCTTCAACATATCGTTCTTGTTACTGCCGCCCTTCAACATATCGTTCTTGTTACTGCCGCCCTTCAACATATCATTCTTGTTACTGCCGCCCTTCAACATATCGTTCTTGTTACTGCCGCCCTTCAACATATCATTCTTGTTACTGCCGCCCTTCAACATATCATTCTTGTTACTGCCGCCCTTCAACATATCGTTCTTGTTACTGCCGCCCTTCAACATATCATTCTTGTTACTGCCGCCCTTCAACATATCATTCTTGTTACTGCCGCCCTTCAACATATCATTCTTGTTACTGCCGCCCTTCAACATATCGTTCTTGTTACTGCCGCCCTTCAACATATCATTCTTGTTACTGCCGCCCTTCAACATATCATTCTTGTTACTGCCGCCCTTCAACATATCATTCTTGTTACTGCCGCCCTTCAACATATCGTTCTTGTTACTGCCGCCCTTCAACATATCGTTCTTGTTACTGCCGCCCTTCAACATATCGTTCTTGTTACTGCCGCCCTTCAACATATCATTCTTGTTACTGCCGCCCTTCAACATATCATTCTTGTTACTGCCGCCCTTCAACATATCATTCTTGTTACTGCCGCCCTTCAACATATCATTCTTGTTACTGCCGCCCTTCAACATATCGTTCTTGTTACTGCCGCCCTTCAACATATCATTCTTGTTACTGCCGCCCTTCAACATATCGTTCTTGTTACTGCCGCCCTTCAACATTATCACCGAACCAAAACCCATACGACTGCGCACCCACGGCGGCTACATCTATCTATATTTAATAGAGTCTGTATATATAGACCGTATTATTGTGTCTCTATAAAAGTGTACATTGGTCCATATTTTATGCCCTTGTGACAGGGTTGAGCGGCCGCAGTATTAACGTCCAATAACAACCAAATACCACGTGTCTCACGGTCGCCTGTGATATCGGCCCACAGTGGCGAGGACTCCGCGAGTGACGGGCTCAGTGTCTCCGCCGCTTAGTGGTTCGGACGCAGTGAACTTATCTCCCCGGTGTACCGAACCGAGTGCGAGTAAGACAGAGACATTAAGGTTCGTGAGGGAGGGGGAGGGGGGTGGGGGGTAGAGAAAGATAGACAAAGAGATGGAGGAGGGGAGGGGAAGCTAGCGATAGAGATTGAGGTGGTGGAGGGGAAAATGGAGAAATAGACAGTGCTGGGGGAGGGGAGGGAGGTAGAGAAAGAGACAGACAGAGAGGTGGAGAGAGGGGGAGGGATAGACAAAGAAATTGGAGAGTGGAGGATAGAAAAAAACATATATACAGAGAAATGGGGGAGGGTAGGATAGAGAAAGATATAAAGAAAGATGGGGGAGGGGAGGATAGAGAAAGACCGACAGAGATGGGGGAGGGGAGGATAGAGAAAGATATACTGAGAGATGGGGTAGGGGAGGATAGGGAAAGATATACTGAGAGATGGGGGAGTGGAGGATAGGGAAAGATATACTGAGAGATGGGGGAGTGGAGGATCGAGAAAGATATACTGAGAGATGGGAGAGGGGAGGATAGGGAAAGATATACTGAGAGATGGGGTAGGGGAGGATAGGGAAAGATATACTGAGAGATGGGGGAGTGGAGGATCGAGAAAGATATACTGAGAGATGGGGGAGTGGAGGATAGGGAAGAGATATACAGAGAGATGGGGGAGGGGAGGATAGAGAACGATATACAGAGAGATGGGGGAGGGGAGGATAGAGAACGATATACAGAGAGATGGGGGAGGGGAGGATAGAGAACGATATACAGAGAGATGGGGGAGGGGAGGATAGAGAAGAGATATACAGAGAGATGGGGGAGGGGAGGATAGAGAAGAGATATACAGAGAGATGGGGTAGCGGAGGATAGAGGACAAGACAGGCAATAGGTGAGGAAGGGAAGGATAGAGAAAAGAGAGATAAGGGAGGTCCAATAGAGATATGGAGCAAGGGGAGGTTAGAGAAAGAGCTGCAACGAGAGCGAGAGAGAGAGAGGGTGGGGTTGGGGGAGGGAGAGAGAACACGACAGAGAAAGATCCCTTAACCCCATCCTCAGCCCTGAGCCATCTGCTTCAGATCGCTTTACATTCGGGAGTAAAGGGATGATTGGTTGGTTGGCTTAATAAGGGCGCTTTAATCTTTGTAGGTCATATCGCTGCAATGGGAAAGGTCAAGGCAGAGAGGAGCCATGTCTCCGGGAGTAGGCTAGCCCATAACCCTTTGCGAAGAAAGATCATCCTGCACAAAACATTGACATTGGCACAGGTGGGGCTCGAACCGCTCACCGGCCACTTGGGCTGGCCTGGCAGACAACACTCGACATAAAGGAGGCAAAACACAACCTCCACTAACAGCGCTATGTACACGCCATCAACCCAGAAGGTGCGCGTACCGTCCATCTATTTCTGCCTAATCCCGTCCTCCTCCAGTGTGCGTTACAACACGTGTCTGACACTGTATGACAGCACATCTATAGCTGTTGGGTTATTGTTAAGATAAAAACCATGTCAGTTTTGTGGATGAACTGGCTCAGACACATATATAGGTTTAGGTGCTTGGCTTAGCCAAGCTACATTCGTAGCCGTCAGGTTTCACGAGGTAATTAACCCAGCTAACATGGTTGCGATTTGGAGTGCCACTTGCAATATTACCTCATTTCTGATAACCTATATATATTTTGCATCTATATCTGCCGCACATATGGGTTCAATATTAACTATGGTGTGTGATGAGACATTCTGATCAAAGGCTGAGAAAATATATCAGCATCATTTCTTCATCTAATATTCAATATATAAAAATATATATATTTTATATATATAACAGAGCACCATTCCCTCACGAGTTGAGAGTTTGACTTGGTGGCGTGGCAAAACAAATTAATCTGCGAAAAGCTCACCCTCGAAATGCCAGGCGCCCACTTTACAACAGCCATTGGGAGTGGCTTCAAGATTTAACAAAAAACGCTCATGGAAAACCCACCATAACATAATTGTTCTGCCGTAGGCATGGAATGGGGGTAATGGTACATAATTAATTATTGTTCTTTAACCTGTGACACTATCAACATATCGCAAACACAAAACAAATCACCCTGAGATATTCGCTATCATTATTAATTATCACACACACGAGTCAAACCACCCCGAGATATTAGCCATCAGTAATAGTTATTTCACCCACCTCGCCCACCCACCCAGCCTCCGTACCGCGACCACTCCTGAGGAGTCTGCTGTTTCGCCAAAACAAGTGGTCAAAATACTATATTAGACTAATATATCACGTTTTATTGCGACAATAAAACAGGCATCAGAGACTCAGAGGCACGTGGGTCTGTCTGTCTGTCTGTCTGTCTGTCTGACAGTACACAGGCGACCGGATTGACTGCGTGGGTACACCGAGAGGTCTGTGCGAGGGTCTAGGAGTGGCGGGGGGGGGGGGGGCGGAGGGGCCAGGGGTAGGGTGGTGGTGGGGAGGGCGGAGGGGGGGGGGTGGGGCGAGCTTGAGGTGGTAGCAATACGGGAGCTGGAGATCGCGGGGGCAGGGTTGTGTAAATATTGCAACACAAACGACGTAACCGTAAAACAATCATGATAGATACGTGGCCCAGATAGGGATTGATGGAGGTGGGAGGGGGCGGGGGTAGCTGCAATGGCCATGCAGTATTTATGCAGCCACGGTAAGAACAACATGAAGAGTATGCACATGGAAAAACACTGATATAGAGGGAGGGTGGGGGCGTAAGGCTGGGGGGCGATAAATAAGTAGGTTACCAAAGAATAGGTGTGCCAGGTTTGGGAAGGGGGGGGGGCGATATATAGGTTTAACAGGTAAATAGGTTATTAAAATAGGTGTATGCACAGTCTATTTCACTATAATAATGAAGACGGTATTTCCAAAAAAGCCAACAATATTATCGTTTGTAAAGGTAACAAAAAATGGTTGATAGTAAATTTTCATTTCATTCTCGCTTTCACAGGGGCGGATCCAGGAATTTGAAAAGGGGTGGGTCCAAATTTCGGACCGGTGGGTGGGGGGGGGGGTGTCTGAAGAAAATTGCAACCGGGGGATCCGCCAATTTTTGGACGACGACCCGTGAGAGGGGGGGGGGAGGGGCTCCACTGAAAACTTGCGAACGGGCGAGGGGGGGGGGTCCACGCCGCCTTAGACAGCGTTCTTCCCCAAAGAGGGGGGGGGGGTGGAGTGGGTTAACGGCTCAGATGGCCTATATTCTTCCTAAGATTAATGCCCTTTTTTAATGCAATATTTAAGGCTATCTGAGAACTGGGAAGAATGCCGTTTTTCTTGGCTCCGCCCTTGCTTTCAGATAATGGAAAAGTACCGCACCGTCGCAGACGTAATTTGTACATGTCTCCACTGAAATAATATAAAGCTATCCCCCACACAAAGAAAGCCCGACAACATCATGACTGTGTCTAACATTTGTTTTTGTCTATAACCTCGTAATCATCCCTAAACCGTGGAGTCAGTGGTCTACACAAATCTGGCTCCAATTTTCCTTAGTTGTTATATTAAGCATATTGTCTATAAACAACTTATTTTGGATCCTATCGTTGCGAACATTTGATGCATATATGTTACTGCAATCTGGGTAAAAGCTAGTCAAGGCAACGTATGTAGAATTTCTGAAAGTGGCGGCAAATATATGTGCAAGTGGATAATGAGATTTACAGCGAATTTGCCGCCTTTTATCCCCTGGCTTTTCCGCCCCAAGAGACCATGAGATACTCTTGTTTGAAGGGACTATATGTTTCTTTCCTCCCCTTCGTCAGAGACCCGCCCATCTCTTTACACCACGAGCAATCATCTAGTCGTACTTTTTGGCGTCGTTAAAAAAGCTGTAAATTTCCCTCATGACATAGACCACGTTTTTTACAAGCAGATCGATTTCTTTCGAAAGTTCATTTGAGCGAAAAAATGTTTTTTTTGGGACTGGGAAACGAGACACATTTTTACACAAATGCTTGGAGATACGTGTAATTTCCCATTGAATGCTTAAAAGCAGGTGCCGACAAGTTCATGTTTCACCGGCCGGTTCCAGTCACTGATCACAGAACATGCTAATCGGCATTCACCAGATGGCGCCACCATAGCTCTGGTTTCTCAAACGGTGAAAGTTGTACGTACCTCATGACCTGTTCAGCCGTTAGTCCGCGGAGGCGAATAAAATAAAGCCAGCTGATTGGTTCTATCTGTATCTACCACGTTTCATGGGTTGTGTTAGGGAAGGAAAATAAACAATTACTCCGATTTATAACTTTACTTCCTGGCGATTAGTCAGAGATCAAAACCACTAGTCGGCAAAAACTAAATCATTGCAGGGAGCGAAAAAAAGCTGGCCAGTGCGGCGTGTATACTCACTACACAAAGAACCGCGCCTTCAGTTTTCAGCTATAAACTATCGACTGGTCTGACACATCTATCAAGTTTTACGATAATTTGATTGTTTCAATCATCTGATTCCACTTATTCGTGGTAACAGAACCTGTTTCGAATCTAGATATTTTACACAGATGATTGCAATAATACTTACCGTGACTGGATCAACCAAGCATTTTTAAAAGCAAAAGCGTCAGTAAATATGTGTGTTGCATCTAAGTAAAGAGTATGTCATCTAGGAGGGGGGGGGGGAGGGGGTCCTGTAAGACGCTCTTTCATGGGTAACTATGTCATGTAAGATATGGACCGCCCCCACCCGATATTTGTTTGTAGACAGCCCCTCTCCGGTCGGAAGAATTTCCAGTCTCTTCTGACTCGGTCGTAAGTGGACCTGTAACATGCAGCTCAAGCTACGCGAAGGTGACAGTAATTATTGAAAGGGTTGGAAAAATTACTGGCCACTACAATTATCGCCCTGCAACAATCATTGTCCACTTATCTCATTCATATGGCACTCTAATTCACATAGCTCTGGACTGTGACAATTAGCCAGCACAACATATAGTGGCTGACTTCTCCCTTTGTGGGTGTGATTATAGTTCATTTTGGCACTAAACCTTGAAGCCGAGGTACTGAGCATGCTAATTGGACAGCTATACAAGTGCCCCCTGCCCCCCATCCCCCGCCACACACACACACACACACACACTTTTGATAAAGAAGCACGTAGCATGTGCCACCTTACCCCACCCGGTCTACTTCTGCTACCCAGCACACATACCCGCGTGTAAGAAGGGCTTTCATTCCGGTCATGGAAGATCTCTAATTGTGAAGACCTTCATGGTGGTCTCCATTCACACCAGTGACTTTGATATACGGTCACGTATTAATGGCAAAACAATTACTTAGTTGAATGGAAGATCAGGGCAAACTCATTGTGTAATCAGCCTCTACCCCGCGTCACACGCTTTCCCCAACCCCTGACCCCCACACCGTTACACCCCCTTTACCCACCCCATGACCCTACCCCTTGTACACCCTCAAGACTTACACCCTTTACCCACCCATTGCGCACCCCCTTACCTCAGCCCTTGACCCCCCCCCTACTCACGCACCATTTACCCCTGCCCACCACCCCTCACGTCCCTTTACCCCCGTCCCTCTTACCTGTGCATGCCCCGTTTAACATCATATGTACCAGTTCTCGGTCACACCCCAAGGGTCCAAATTATTCTTCGCGGCGTGGTCACCTGTTTTGCACAAAAGCAGCCCAATAATCATTGCGCATGCGTGGTTGCCTTCCGATAAAGAAGGGGATATCCATCACTTACAAGAGGCCTCATAAGATCATGGTGATCAGGCCTGTACAATGGCCTTCCCGTTTACTAAGCAGGCTGCCATGCTGAGTCAACCATAGCCTGGAGAATGTTGAGGAATTCAAGAGCTTACATCGCCGGTCCAAGTTTACTAAAATGCGGAACCAGCTTGCGAAAACCGCATGCACATTGTACACGTGAATGCCGCGGCAAACGCATATCTATATAAGCGAATCACAGCACAGATGACCGATTATACACTAATATTTTGATAGATACTATGACTATATTTATATATTGTATATACAGTGGAACCCAAGTACCAAGTTTATATTTATATATATGTAAAGTATATATGTAGTACGTGTAGAATATTACTGATATACGCCGACGATTGGGTCAAACGGTAGTTAGAAATAAGCAGAGCTCTTACTGCAAAGGGGGCGGTGGATCTACATTTGGCGGAGTGGTCTGAAACTGACGACGGTGGTGGTGGTGGGGGGGTGCGATATCCGCAAGCTGACGGATGGGGTCACACCCAAAAAGGTGGGTGGGGGGAAGGGCACAATAAGAAAAAGCGGGGTCCACATGTAAACTAGCCCAATTTGCTTCAAAGACGGGGATGCACGCCCCGGTGCCTCCTTCGCTGAGGTCCATTTTTGATAAATTCCACCCCTTCTTGTTCTGATCATGAAATACCAGGACAAAGCATATATACTTATATGCAGAAGAATAGAACTGCATTGGCGTCCGGTATATACGACGATCTATACCACTCGTTAAGCCAACGATGATGCACGGCTTCGCAAAACATCAACTTTTACCATTTTCATGCTCGCCACGTCACGCGCCTCACTTGAATACTCGGCCGACCTCTCGGCCCAGACGCAAATCGCCCCACGGAAACTTTATAGTTGGCAGAAAAGCGTGTCAGGTCTTTAAAAGGAGCCCCGGAAAACCGAGCCAAAAACACTAACCGCCCATTAAATATCCCTAATAAATTTACAAGTGGCAAAAGGAGCTCAAAGGTAAGGAACTCCAGCCTGGCTCCCAGCTTTTGTCGAGCATGCTGTTTGCAGTGTTTTTTTGCGGTACGTAATGGGTTTGTAAGTGTCATAAAAGTGTTTGACGGTAATTACCGGTTGGTGGTGTGTAAGGTTAAACGGTCGTCGCCGAAGGCTCTTTCATACACTTGGTAACATTTGTCCACCTTCGCAACTATCCAGCGAAGTTCACGCTAGATACGTGAGTGGAAACAAATACCGAGGCGTCCTTTGCATACCGGACTACAAGACCGTGCAGGTTGCTTTCTTGTGTAATTCCGGCGTTAAAGTAATATATTCTGTCTTTTTTGTATCACCAGCTTCTTCTCAATGTCAAATAAGTATACTCTGTCTTGAATTTAAATCCTGAAAGCCTGTGGACTATCCGGAGAGAAGCAGATTTGGTCACCGTAGCAGAAGTTGGTGGCCGGCTTTATATCCCTTCGCGCCTTTTCGTTGTTCGGTATACTGTGTGATGTCGACGGCGGCTCGCTAGAACGTCCGCGCGATATACAATCATAGGCCGAGGAACCGGGGGGGGGGGGGCATCCGGGGCACGTCCCACCCCGTAAAAAAATACTGGGGGGGCACGGGTATCTGTGGGCCCCCCCCCCCCAATAATTCACATGCTGCTTACCAAACTAACACGTAATAATTTTCATGGTAAAACCGCAGGGGCGGATCTAGGGGGGGGGGGGGCTGAACATGGATTATTAAAGTCGGCTTCTCCGATCCCCCCCCCCCCTCCGGTCGCAAGTTTCCAGAGAGCTTTCCACTCTATGCAGACCCGCTCGGTTTATCCTTTTCCCCGGCAAACCCGCTCTATGGACGCATATTTTAGCCCCCCCCATCTCCCACAATTGTTTTGCTTTATATGGGTATCTTTTTGATTAGAACTGGCCGCTCTCTCATGCGTAACGGGGCACCAAGGGAATCATCCCACCCACCAGATATGTATAATAGTGCCCCCCCACCGAGGTAAGACCTCGGGTTCTAGCGGCTTAAGCTGTGGCGTGCTCATGTTATATACTGACGGGGTATCGTATTTATAGACGCCGACCCAAATATTTATAGGGATTACGATGCTGTCAAAGTCTCCACTTATACACATCCCAAACCTGCAACGATATTTGCCGTAATTGAAACATACTAGTTCGAGATCAGGGAAGGATAAATATAATTGCAGGATGACATAGCTTTAGGCTGAAAGATACCCAGACATAAAGAAATTGGGAAAAAACCATGAGCAGGGTGGTCGTCTACATTAGACTGAAAAATGCTTTGAGATTACCGAATAAGAACAGGATAACCTGCTCTCTCACCCCCAGAAATCTGCACATAACTCAAAGTCAAAACCCCTTACGTTTAACAGAGTTTGAATCGTTGTTGGATTGGAATCAGCATGTCACCCCCACACCCCCCGTCCCCATATATATGCTTGTTCTAACACACTGTTTAAGGCCGGTTCACTTGAGCCGGCTTGTACTTTTTTCTTCTTCCTGGTATGTTTATGGCGTAAATAGGTAGCTTAGTTATTGCTCCACAAAACGCTTACGCATCTTCAAAAAATTCCAACCCATACATTATGAAAATCGTATGTTCATTTATTCAATCACGCGTTTTCTGCGACGGGAAATCTGCATGAGACACGCACTAATCACACGCTGATGGCAACAGCAAAACATAAACATCGAATTATAAACCACAGCACACTTCCATTAGTATTGTTTCAATGTGGTAATCTTACCTGATATGGAGAAATTATCCTGGTATGATACCCGGAAATGTGAGGTGAAGGTAGCAACCACCAGAACCCTATGCACAGGCCGCTGCCGGTGTGACACTCTGTCCTGTGCCGCTCGCCTAATGCCCTACCTGTGATACCCTCAGACGCTGTCGTCACTCCGCACTACCCTACCCTGCTCCACCCCCTTCCTCCTCGATACGCTCTTGTCACCCCCCCACCCCCCCCCCACACACACACCCATACATACATACACGGTGCGTACCCTGCCTACCCACCATCCTCGGGGCAAAAAACCACCGCCAATCGAGTGGCATTACCGACGTCTGCAGGGCGCGGGAGGCGGACATCAAACGCCGGCTTTGAATGTCATTTGAAGGTCGCATTATGCCGAGGCGGCGGGTAACAACGGTGTATAGTGACCACTGCACTACGGTATAGATAGATAGATACGGCGGCGGGGGAGGGAGAGCGGATGGGTGGGGGCGAGGGAGGGGTGGGGATGGAAGGCTTACGCGGGGGTGAGCGTGAGGGTGTGTGGAAAGGGGAGGGGGGGGGGCAGATTTAATACATACACCTAAGGGGTGGGGGGTGGGATGGGTGTATATGGTGTGGGGTAAAGGGTGTATAGGTGGGGGGTAATAGATGTATAGGGTGGGGGGGTGGGTTAATGGATGTGGAAGGTAGGTGCCAGATTTTTTACCTACCGATGGGGGAAAGGAGGGGTAAAGGGGGAGAGGAGGGGGGAAGTGGAATTTATTGCTACCCTAAGGGAGGGGAGGGGGGAGGTCAGCGGGGGCAAGTGCAGTTGGATGAGCGACAGTGGGAGTGGGACAGTGTTTTCCTTGCACTCCCACAAATGGAGCAATGATTAGGCCTATCCGCAGCTTGAATACCCCCTTTACCACTCGCCTGGTGTAGAGCCCCTATCGGTCTGTTATTCTTGGAGCGACTTAAAATAACACTCACTGCGCGTGCATTCGAACGCACCCTCCCCCCGCAGACCATCGCGCAGTGATCTATCGGGGTGAACTCAGGTGAAGCTTATCAGTGCTCCACGCTGCCTGGGGAGGAGGCGATGGGGAGAATGGAGAGGGGGAGAGGTGATTAAGAATGGGGGAGAGGGGTGATTAAGTATGGGGGGGAAGGGGGGGGGAGTGATTGATAATGGAGTTGGGGGTAGGGAGGATGGAGAACGGGCAAGGAAGTAGTGGGGGGGGGCGAGGTTTGGGTGCAGGTGCTGTGTACCGCGAAAGTTCCTTTTTAAGTGGCGTGGAGGACGGGGGGGGGGGTGGGGGTGGTGTCACGATTGATATGGGGTGGGGATGGCGAGGACTGACCCGGGAGAGGGGGCTGGGGTGGAGTTTGGGGTAGGTACCGAGCTGTCTCCGGCGAATGTCCATCTGTAAGTGGTACATTATCCCATTGCCAATATACAACGAACCGGTGTCACCAAAAATCGAACCCATCAATCTTACCCCGCCCCCCCCCCCCACCCGCCCGCTCTCCTCCCACCCAGCCACCACCGACCCCCCCCCCCTCCCCTTCACATGTTAATACCAGGCAAGGTGGTCTGTCTATAAAGTGGGAGGGCTTTACTTTCATGTTGGAATCCGTGGGACACAAATCGCGGGGCGCGGGGTGCTAATAATATCCACATACTACGCTTCCGGCCATTTTAAGCTGACCTTATCGTGGGGTCAAATAGGCCGATTTTGCATTTGGATGCACGTTGACTCTCCTGGCCCGTGACCCTGCTGACCCCAGGGTCACCTTGACCTCAGAGCGATGGTAGGTACAGACTAGCTGTCGATTGCCCATCATGAATTGCCATGCTGCAAAGGGCAAAAACGAGTGCTTCAATTGCTTCTAGACGCTGAACATATATATACAATTTCCTTTATTTGGTCTTAATGATTACGCTGTTTTATAGCGTTATACTTAGTGAAATAAAGAACATGGTTTTTATCTGGCTGACCTGGTATCATTTCACTAATATTTCGTAGCTTTTACTCGTGAAATTTGAAAGTTCCCTTCCCGGACTTGCCGAGCCGAAGCTGAACGATAAATGTGAAATTTATCATTAATATATTATTGCATACAGTCATTGGCATAATATTGGCTGAAAAATATATTACATGAAGCTGGTTGCACCCAATAATAACTGCATATTGCTTATTGACGCTGCCCGTAAACTAACAATCGAGCGTTAAATTAGCATGTAACATATAGGGTTACGAGCTCGAAACTCGAATAGCAGTACACCACGAATGGTGTACTGCTATCTCTGCTATTACTGTAGCGATCCCCTGGTCTCCTTACCGTACTGGGGCGGTAATCATAAACCATATGTGGCTTACGCATGAAATTTGCAAGACTCTTTATACAGTTACTGGCATTGTGACCATTGAATAAGCCGCATCTTTTGCTACTGCTATCATATCTAATTGAATTAGCACGTGGAACCCCACATTCCTTGCATCGGTACCTGTGAACGGCGATGTGAAAGCCACGTGGGGGTTGTGAATACGCGCCAGGGGTGATAAAGCCAGGGAAGTAACGACTGTCGCCCGAATGCGATTTAACCCGTTGGTAACCCCGAGCATCAAGTCCACATTTCTACGTCGGATGTATAGTAAGGAATCGTCGTAATAAATGAAAGTATACTGTTTGAAGTAATGTTTACGTCACCCCTACAGTCCATGTCTACGATGCTTGCATGATAAGGAAACCATGAGCATAATAATGACACGTATTCGTTTGCCTTTCATAATGCGAGTCAGACCAACAGGTCAAGGCTACGAACCCCGGCAATTGTTTGGCATCTGGGGCAAGTTTATCCAACCCCATATCATAGTCCTGGTAATTTCCTTTCGCCCAATTTATCCATCATGTGCACAAAAGCGGCAAAAAATACCAATTTTGCATTACGTTTTACTGAATACAACCACAAGCCACGACTTTATTCGTGCTTACAAAGATATCCAGGTCATACCTGCAGCGAGACTCTTCATACTCTGCGGTGACTTCAATACACGCACTTTGCACCGCGTCGCCTTTCTTTACCCGACACGTCCTTCGCTTCGCCGTGTAGTGGTGGATGGGGCTATAGGAGGGCTCCAGGTGGCCTTTGACAGTGTTTGACGAAGTTTGTTACAGGTAGTTGCGTGCTTGGAAGTGTTGACTTTCACCTCGGGCCTACCGAGGACGAGGACAATATATCAAGGGTATATATGTGTTATTGAGGTGCGAGGGGCAGGAGGGGGTTAGCCGGGGGGTGGGGGTGTGGAGGGGGGGGGGGGTCATGAGACGTGTGGTTGTCGTGAATGAAGCGCTTCAGGTGAAGAGGACGCCTCAAGTCAAGTCGAAAGTACAAATACTTTTTCTCCTATAAATATATATATATATACGCGTTCAGCTTCTGATAAAACTTTTTTCTCTCATAAAATGCAAAATCGGTGACAGATATATCGCTGGCCTGTTGGCGTTGATACACGTTTTATCCTTACATGGGTTAGCGATGGTGTGGAGGGGGGGGGGGGGCAGGTTAGTGCAAGACACGCTTTTGCACGTTAACTCTAGAGGGAGAGCGAGAGTGGGGAGAGGGGGTGCGTAGCTAGGGGTCGGTTAGCTAACCAAACTTTAGAGTCGAGATCAATCCCCAAGATCTTCTATTCAGATCGAAACCGGTTGGAGACGAAATTGTTAAATCAAAACTCCATGGCCGCTCCTGTGCGTCCCCGGCGCTGAAGTTCTGTGCGAATGCCCGTTACTCAGAATCGTTCAAAGCTCGGAGTTTTTCCTTTACCATCAGCCAGCAGCGATGTAACAGACCATAGTGCACATGAACCATGACCTATTTTATACTATTATTAGCGGCGTGATCTACACGTCTTACTTATAGTACAAAACCGACAGGATGCGAGGATAGAGACCATCGGGGAGGAACTGCAGGACACACAGGAAGATGGAACTAATAGTGTGGAAATTACACGCAGTTAAATCCACCATAAAAATGAACTCCACTTTAAGAAGACCATAAATGAGGAATAGTAATGGATGGGCGCTAGGCATAGCTCATAACAAGAACATTGAGCGATTTAATTGATTGACGCTTTAACCCCTGTTGGTCATGTCACAAAAATGGGAAGGGTCCAGGTAGAGGGGAGGTAGAGGGTTCCCAACCCTTTGCCAGGAAAGACATGGGGTCTTCATCCTGCACGGATGGTATCGAACCACGCACCGGCCGCTTGGGCTGGCCCTGCACAGCACCCGAGGGAGCTACCTACTGGGCTACGCGGCGCCCCCTCCCCTAACCGGAACAAGGCCAATTAATTTATCAACCGCCACCCCACATACCCCTGGCTTATTTATTTACCCTCTTATTGTTGAAGAAGTCCTCCAGCTATTTACCCTAAATCGATTGACAAGTCTTTTACAGCTTGGGAGTCAACAGCCAAGGTGACATCTCTCATACCTGCCACTGATAACTTGGCCCCCGGGGCTCCAATAACTACACGGTCGAAGCTCCCTGTATCTTAAGAACCCTTACTCGTGGTGAGTGAGATACGCCCGAACCTCCGACCCCCCGACCCCCCGACCCTCCGACCCCCCGACCCCCGACCCCACGTGAGGAGACAGGCACAAGTGACGGTCAAGATGCCGGGTTGGTTATTCGTTTCGACGACTTGGGCAAACACTGACGCGCGACGATGTCCTCATCATTACGAGTTGGTTCAAGGCGAGGCAGGACGGAAAAGAACTTCACTGCCCGTGAAGCATGGTTTGCGTCCAAAGCAAAGCAGAAGGGAGCCTTGCAAGTAAAGTAGGTCGCAGTTCATTTCAGCATTTTTATAAAATTTCGTCGCAAGTTGCAATTCGGACCAGACGATATATCTGCTTTATTAATAAGAAGACCAATTACATGCATATATTATAATCCTAGGTGAAAAAAACTCCATGTGAGTGTGATGAGGGGGGGGGGGGGGGTGGGGGGGTAGTTGAAATATAATTATTCCCCGTATAAGTTATCAGGATGGATGACAACTACAAAGAAATAAAAAAAGGATGAGAAGTGGTTGAACCACGGATTCGCTAATTGCAATTATTACAGATTGCATCGGGCGATATCCCATCAAATCGAAGCAGTAAATAAGTAAGCCAAACAGGGTATCTAGCTCGATCAGTGCCCGGATGACAGGTCACATACCTGGCTTATCGTGGCGATGGCAAGAATGGCGCCACGAGAAGTGAGTCTGACAGATGACAGACATACCTGAACAGGATAAGGAATACACAGTATGAACCCATTGCCTGCCGAAGTGCGAGTGTCTCACTGAGGTCTGGGGGTGGTGCGTCTCAACGACCGTCTCTCAACTGCGAGATATCGAACCGAGTTGCTCGAGCTCATAATTGATCAAATCAAATTTTTGTTGATACGCAATAAACACTTCCCACTGAAGACACATGAGCATGCGCATTATACGAGGTATCATCATGATGAAAATCGACGATGTTCGTCTTATGACGGGATTTGTCTGTGAGTGTGTCCGTCTTTAACGTAACGCATTAGCTGTCCAATGCCTTAAGATATGGACCTCTCCTTTTCGTAGATGGGCAACGTAACTCATAGCTCACGGTCACAGGGTCTTTTATGGCTTGTCATTGAAAGGACCGAACATCCGGAAAATCGCTACACACTATCATAGCTTTTATTTAATCACGATGAAAAAGTATGGCGTGTCGTTTGGGTATCATGAGGTTACAGGCAATTCGATCGTTTTCATCACGACAATTTGTATCTTATATTGAGCGATACTTGAGCTCCTGCTGCCTCAAACATCCGAGGATCATGTTAGTTGATCTGGCCTGAATATAGCGGTGAAACAGAGCGCTTTTCGAAGCCCTATTTACGCAGACACATCGCCATTGCAGGATGTTTTGCGTGGGCTTACCAAGTTGTGCTCAGGACAGAGCTAAGCTGCGCGGTGCATTCGCTAGATGGCGATAGCTGCGCGGTGCATTCGCTAGATGGCGATAGCTGCGCGGTGCATTCGCTAGATGGCGATAGCTGCGCGGGAAGCATGTAGTTTCTTCTGATAAGGACAGCATCACAAAATGAATCCATAATCCAAATACGGCAATAGGGTTTGTAAGTGACGTCACAGACAGCGCGCGCTCACCTCCAGTGAATCCGGTTTTGGGTACATGACACTTCACCGCTCCATATACAACTCACGGGGAGCTATTTGTAATGGCGTGAAAGGCACAGAAAACCAGAGTCTTTCGATTCAAAACTAGTATGAGTATGAAGGTACACCCCAAAACGTTTATTCCATATGGTTTTGCGCTCTAACAGTGCATTCATATCAGAAACAACACTTCTAGCTTGAGGCCCATAGTAAAGTATATTGACCCGCTGACGCGTTGTACCCAGAGTGGTTGTTTCTAGAGGTGATCGCGCGCTGCCTGTGACGTCACTTACAGGCCCTATAGGGCATGTCAGTTCTCGCAGGTTCTACTTCCGCCCTGGCATTTTGGAGACAAACAAACAAACACGTGCTTTTTGTTCAGTGCGCAGCCTGACTCGCCCCCTGCGTAACAATGGATACCGCGCGCAGAGGGCTGTCATACTAGTTACGACATAAGACGTGGAACCAGGCAAGGTGCGCGGCCGGCGAGGCAAACAAGGGGTGGGTCGCAATTCGTCTTTCGCGCGACTTAAATAAGGAACTGTTAACTTGTTCGTGTCGATATGTTGGTAGATGACACTTTGAGCATGTCATTTTTCATAATACTGGCCACATTCAGCAAACTAGGCGCACAACAGGTAGATGATTTCCCAATGTTTATACTGATCTGGAGTGATCGGGTGACAGGTATGGACAGCCTTTGCCGTCAAAATTACAGTTTTTTTCTATCCTGAATGCAACTACCATTTAAATAGGCAAATTTCAAACGAACAATGTTGTAAATTTACTGTGCTAACATTATCTTTCTAAATTGCTTCAGTTCTGTTACATTCATAGTTGTGATGGGTATTTTGACAAACGGTTTCATGAGAACCACAAAATAGAGCAGTACTGTCACTTTTCCATTTCCACAGAGTGAGCCAGCTTACATGTACTTAGCGGCTTGCCGGTATAATGCTTTGGATCAAATAGATTGTGTAGCATTTCTAAGTTAACCTGGTGCGGCCAACTTACTATCCAAGAGGTTTATACATGTATGTAGTTGACTACAGTCATACCTCAGTTTAACAGGTCCGAATTCACATAAGCTAGCAAAAATAAATAATCTATGCTTCCTCTATATGGGATTGGTGGAATTAAGCCTTAATTTATAAAACAAAAAGTTTTTAGATGTTTATAGGTGGACACTTGTGTTGATGAAAAATATAAATTTTTATAGCTGATTTGTCTACGTTCAGCTTCCTGATAGCTTTCCTTCTGCATAGATCTTTTTAACATTTCCTTTCAATTTGGATTAATTAAATTACCCTTTCTTTTGCTCCCTTTGACATAAGCACACAAGGAAGCAAAAACTATTTTAAAATTGTGGCATCTTTAAATATATGGAGATTTTCATCAAGATTCTGCAATGTAAAACATACAGAATCAATAATAATTCAGTGTATAAACTTCATGATTCATTACTTTTTTTCTCATACATTGCATAAACACGATGATAATGGTTTCTATTTGTCTTTTTGCATTGGGTTTGCTTCTATCATATCAGTTTAATTGGGTTAACAACATATGGTATAAAATAAAATGTGCAGGTATTTCAAATGTAGCAGTACAAAAACTAAGTTAAGATACAAAACAAAAGACACCCTTATATATATAAGTATATCTTTTTCATACCGGTACTTCATCAAATTCATAAAATTTCCTTTTAAGGTTGTCCAATTCATTTTGATTAAATTACACCTTTCATAGCTACTTTTGTCCTGATGTTTATACATGAAACATATAATAAAGAAACAAGAGAACAACAAACTATTAAAAATATTGATAGCACTAAACCCATAAGAAATTCAATAATATAATGAAATTGTAATTGCCGTTTCACTATTTTCGCGAATTATGGTTTATTCCGCTTGTCATCTGTCATTCGGCCGTCGGCAACACCGTCAGGCCAGCGCAAATATTGGGTCTTCAGCGGGATGTAGTGCGCCAAGTTTACTGACCACAGTTATTGATACGGCAAAATACAAGTTAAAAGTGTCGTTCAACAAGATATTTTCACTAGATAGTTAACAGGTGCTTATTTAAGTTGCATACAGGTCTAGAAGGGACCCACCCTTTTCTCGCATCGCTCACCGCGCAGTTTGCCTGGTTTCACGTCCTAAATCGTGACTAGAATGACAGCGTTTTGATTCGTCAAGCAGGGAGCGAGTGAGCTGCGCAGTGAAAAATTAAGGTCGCATATAACGTCGTTGTCCCCAAAATCTGATCTCGTGAGGTATCGCACACATAAAACGAGATTCACTTGCATGCCCTATTGCTACTCACACAACAGCATGTGACGCGAAATGAGAGCTAATGGTGCCAAGTCACTTCCGCGATTTACGTTTGACTGGGAAAGGGATAACGTTAGTTAACTGGTACCGTAGGCCTGTGTAAAGCAGGAAATCCGTCTTTGTTATCTTGGTAATGACCACAGGAGCCCTACGAGCACGCCATGCTCGGCATAGCAAAAAGTCGCACTCTTTATCAGCACCAAATACTGATACAGTATCCATACTGCAATACGTTCCATCAATCATCACACACAAACAATCGATGCGTTTTGCCCAGCCCATCCTGTCACAAGCACTGGTTTGGAAAACCACAAAAAGCCGCCCCACCCCCACCCGCTAGATTAGCGCTTGGCAAACACTCTGTTGGCTCTTGGTTGACGTAATAGGTGACTGAGTAATCGAGCGTTTGGGGAGAGTTTTACGTCTGAAATCGACGCTAATTGGATCAGTTGGAAGCGACGATTAACAGATGATTGTGCGTCATGTATGCCAATAATAATTATTGTAACTATATCCATATTGATTGTGTAAACTATATATATATATTATGTGAGCTATATATATTATGTAAACTATATATATATATATATATATATAGGCTGCATTGGTCCTCTCATACGCTTGCAGTCGTGATGTCGAACATCCGCCTCCTCCCTCCTCCCCTTCTCCCTCCCTCCTCCCTCCTCCTCCGCTGTTTTTTCATTGTTGCCTTGTATTGTGTTTCAGGATTAGTTCCTACCTTTGCCCATATACGGTTGTCGGGTTGCTTAGCGCTTTATATGGTCATGATAAACCTCGCTACGTAACCCATTTTTGTCATTTAAATAAATAAATGACATTACCAATTGTCAGATTATGGTTGTGTGTTGAGCAAATAGCTGGTATGCGTATATCTCAGCCGGTGTAACATAATAACCTGTCCGACCACGCTTCTTTCATGCACCTAAACCTTACCAGAACCCTAATCTTAACCATAACCCTGGCCCTAACGTAATCCTAACCCTAACCCTGGCCCTAACCTAATATATATATAACCTCACACGGACACTGTGAGGCTATGTAAACCTACCAGTGGTAAAAACATGTGATCTGATTTCTATACACATATATAACTTCCCATATATAGGCTACAGCTATCAATTAGCGACAACACGAGAACGCAGAACTGGGTCAATCAGGGGCGGATCTAGGGGGGGGGGGGGAGGTTAGGAGGGGTTGCAACCCCCCCTCTTGGGAACCTGAACATACACTGTTAAAAGTCGGGTTCTCCGAGCACCCCCCCCCCCGCCCCCTGGTCGCAAGTTTTCAGAGAGCAACCCCCCCCCCCCCTTGGCAAATTCCTAGATCCGCCCCTGGTCAACAAGAGCTATCGATCTACTTGTTACCGACCCGCACGATCACAATGGGGATCTAGCTGTTCTCGCCAGGGACTGTCTGTCTTGCGATATCTAATTTGTTTCATATTTTAGAATCAAGACTAAAAGTATCTCAAATTTATGATGTATATGTTTTATATTTCGTTGATTCTGTAACACAACAATTTCAACATAAAACTGCGCGAACTATTTTATCGCCCCCATATCGTCCTAGCGAGCCGCAGTCGACATCACACAGTATACCGAACAGGCGCGCTGGGATATAAGGCCGGCCACCAACTTCTGCTCTGGTGAACATATTTGCTTCTCTCCGGATACCCCACAGACTTTCAGGATTTAAATTCAAGGCAGAATGTACTTATTTGACATTAAGAGGTTGGTAAAATACAAATTACATAACATATTACCTTAAGCATTAATCCAAGAGACATCTACGTCGCTGGATGCTCAATAAATGTAAACAAAATAAACGAATTTTTGCAACGCACCCAATTGGGATTCTTGAAAGAAGGGCGTGGGGGAGGGGGGGGGGGGGTGGGGGGGTGGCATCTAGCGGAAGATCAGTGTAGAGCTTCAAACAAAACTAACGACCGGAGGGTTTTGGGGTCGGGGGGGGCACATACACATACAAAGAGTGGGCTCACAGATAAGTTTAAGGCAAAAGAGGGGCCGGGGGGGGGGGGGCGGGATCACTTCCGCCCGTGGCGTATTAGGTAGCGCGTTCGGCTGTTGTCGAGCGTGCTCTGTGGGTCATACCAGCCCACAGTGGCCGGTGTGTAGTTCAAGTCCAATCTGTGCAAATGTACATTATATGCTTGTGCAGAATATCGATCCCGCCTTTCTGCGGGCGTTATTATCAAAGACATGGCTCGTCTGTGCAATGACCTTTCGGGAAGAGGTTTATGCGTCTTAGCAACCAACTGAACGATGGGGTACATGCGCTGTGCCCCCCTCCCCTCCCAACACCCCTCCCGCTATCCGTTGAAGCGTTTTGTGACAGTAAAGACTACTGCGGTATGTAGGCTAGCAATAATGGTCGTATAGCCTCCAGACTGTACCCCCAGACTGTACAACAAACCATGTTAGTATCAGTTGTAGGGAATCCTGCATATCATTGTTTTTATGTCCTCATAATTTGAACCAATTATCTTCTTGCATCGATTGAAGGTTTTTACGACATTTTGTTCATTGTGATTGGGTTCCAGCCAGGTCTTGCTGGAACGCAACGGCAAAACGCAATGGTCCCGCCCCCCACCCAACCCCCGCACAAACAGCAACTAAAGACCCCATACACCCTGGTGTATCAGGCATTTGTTATTGGATATATATCAAAAAAATAGTATATTTTACATACACTAATGACATATATGTATGCTTTATATACTATATCTGGATATATAATTGCACAGGTAGTACAACTTGACAGAACAGTACATACATACATATATACAGTATATATACATTATCATATATAGAGTCAAACGTAAAACTGTCCCCCAACATGACTGACTGACTCACCTGAGCTACACCGCTGTTTAAGGTCGCCTGTCTGTCTAGACTCTTGATCAATATCTCCACTGCATATTGCGCAAGACCGAGGGCGTACGTACGTACAACTCTGGCGTGTGTATTCCTTCGTGTTACAGCGTCGGCGTCAATTGTTACTGGGGTCTCTCGTCTAGTATCCAAATAGTTTAATATTTCAAAGCGCTTCGACTGAGAGACGACATATCTCCTTCTGTGACTGTCCTGTCAAGTTGAGCTTCTTGTGGGATTAATGCAGTCCTCAACCCGTATG
>OZ025256.1:6513045-6589451 GCA_964019135.1 Arenicola marina | reverse complement strand
GCCCCGCCGCCCCCCCACCCCTCCACCTCTGCCGTTGCTAGCCCAGCACAACAACCATAAGGGGGTGTCTATATTTAGATGTACTCTCATGTACACGTACTATCTATGTACTGCAAAGATGTGTAGAGTGGTTTTTGGCGCGAGCAGACCACACGAAATCGACACTCATAAAAAGCGCGAACCTATTGCACGAATATTCAGCCCGCGGGGGCGTTATGATATCACTTGATCGTTTATGGACCAATCCTGTCAGAACAATACCGCTCATCGTGACTGTCATGTCACGTCATGTGAATCATGAAGCGCCCATATCGAATTTCTGTGCACGTTTTCTTTCGATGAACCATCACGAATGTGATGCGCACAACAAAGGTTCATGCAGCAAGTTTTACCGTATGGGAAGGGGGAGAGGGGGTGGGGTACTTATATTTTAATTCTTGCTTTGGGAGTACTCCTCGGAAACCCCCATTTTCTACATCCAAATTTCGACCTGTAGGGATATCTTTTTGCAATTGATCCGATCTTTATTCTTTTTTTCACGACATATCCGCTCTATGGACATTGTTGTGTGCTCCTAAGATGACACCATAACTTCAGAGTCGTCTTCTGCGAGTTTAGTGTTGGTTTATATGTGAAATATCAGTTCTGGGTGGTAACGTTATGAATCTCATATTTCTGAAAGCTTATCTTTTTTTTTATGAAAAATAGCCGCTCCATCGCGGTAACTTTTTTCATACGAAATGTCCGCTATCTCAGGAATTGCTGGGCGTATATTTGTATAATAATGCGGCTCCCCCCGGTGCTCGCAAACAAAAAAATGGAAGGAGGGGGTGGGGTCGACCAGAAAAGATAGGAGATGGGCGGATCCCCCGTGTCCTTGCTATATTTGACTGATGACAACTCTCCAAACCTAATGTTAAAATGTGCGAGTGGCGCGGTTGTTAAAAAAAGATAAAGCCAAACAACAAGCATTTCTGTGTTATTGACACAATGTTTTTTATTTAACCTAAAGCAAGCATTACGATACGGTTGATACATAATTGCGCTTTGTAATTTCACAGGAGGACGTTTATCTTATTAAAAACGGAGTATGCATGTATAAACATAAACTAGTTTGTACACTTTGCCAAAACGCTCGTACTATCTGGCAATCCCAAAACCAATGTTCTACACCTTGTATTTTTTCTTTACTGAAGGTGCAAAGGTCACATGACGTAATGTTACATAACTTAAACAAATAGTCGATAGGTAGTAAACGCTGCGGTAGTTTATATAGAAAACTGTTAATGTGATTGTCGTGAGTTGTTCGAAAGGCTATTTGATATATGTTTATCCAAACTTTGTCTAGTGTTTCCTCCCATTTACTTTGTACTTGCTGTACAGATTTTGTAACAATTATGAGTTTCCAGTAGACAAACTTGCAACAATGCGAGGTTTGAAGATTTCTGCAAGACGTTTATCTGCTTTGCCGGTAGGAATGTACAATGTGCACAGTCTGACCTCGCGCCATCGTTTCCATACTTGATATCGAAAAAGAGAAAACTCGAAAATATTTATAGATATATTATACTTTACTACACATGCTTCAAACGGTTTCTCCCGGAAGATACATAACTAAAATATTCATAGATATATTATACTTTGCTACACATGCTTCACACGGTTTCACCCAGAAGATACATAACTAAAAAGCAGTCTTTTCTAACCAGTTGCTCATTATAAATAAGTACATTCTTATTTGTAGCATAACTGGAATTCCAGAAAGTGTACTTGAAACACATATCAATGAGATGTACGTCTATTAGGTATTTTGCCTCAAACAGAGAATATGGTAGTATAACCTCTCATAACCGAAATTATCAGGGGATGAAATACCCTCCACATACCAAAGCCAGAACATGCACCCCGCAAAAAATGAAATAAATTTGGCTTTTATGCCACTTTTTTTGTTGCACAATGGGACCAAAGTGGGCCAAACTACAACAGTTTGGTTGCTAACAGGTGCACCAAAATGACCCTTTTCTACTCGAGGGACTGCTTGTGGCAGGAAAAAGGTTGATCGACGTGTCGCCGACAAGGTGAAGTGGCGCGCTGGACGCTTCTATAGTCAAATATAGTTTAGGCCTAGGGTGCCGCCTGTCGGTGGGATCGGTATAAACGACATATGCACACGGTTATGACGTTTCGCTAGGGGCGCAAGTTTTGCCTCCTGTGGAGCGAAAATTCCTGAAGTTGGAATGTATGGATATTATGAATTTAATACAACTACTGGTTACCTCCTTTCTCAAAAACACCAGTTCATCTAAATATTTACATAAACCCTTCACCTGCCTATATTTAACCATTACACCGGAACCTGCATCTACGTCACTTAGCGAGAAAATTACAGCTTTGATCGTTCAGAGTTAATGGCCGAGTTTGTACAGGTTTAGTGACTAAAACGTGCCACATTTACCAAATTATGAGCCACATAATTTGCACAACCACCAAGATTGCTTTAATGATCACCCTTCTTTGGGTATATTATGTTCATTTTACGAATTAATTTACCCAGAAGCTGGAATTTACATGAACATCTCCCTAATATTATCTTACAATTTTCAGCATTTCATCATTTCATTTCAGTCATTTACGTCTCTTCATGCTCTCCTTGTCTGTCTAGATGTCTATTAGATGCACCTGATCTTCTGACACGTTTGCTTCCTCATCACACAATCTGTTGTGACAGTCGTTCGTGGGTATGTCCAACTGTGGCTCTGGTCCGATCTTCTTAACGGGCAGAGAGTAGAAGAGATTTTCCCAGAAGAGTTTGGCGTCGGCCTCGATATACGTGAACCGCCTGAGGTAATCCTTGAGTGAAGGATCCTGCTCCTCGACCGGAATCAGCTCCTTCAGGATCGTGATCAACCGATGTTTGTTCTCCAGGAGGTCGATGTTCAGAGCTGTCGTGAACTCCCACATGCACATGTTACTGGCGGCAAAGTCACGTGATAACACACACAGAGTCCGCTTACTCCGTTCCACAGCCAAGGCGACGTTTTCCGTGATGGACTGACCACCAATGAAGTCTCTCCGGTGAAAAAGTATTCGATACCCGTTTTCTTCCAGAACTCGAATCAGATCCCGCACCCAGTCCTCGTCCTCCGTGGCATATGATACGAAGACGTCGAACTCTTTATTCTCTCCCTGACACTCATCGTGGTTGAATGGGTGCCACTTGAACCTGGCGAAGACGCGCACTCTCATGTAGTAAGCGACAGACAGAGAAGTTGATATGACAACCACCACACTCCCGATGACGCTCACAGTTATTGTAATGATCCGAACAATCTTGTCCTGTACTGGGTCTGAACAAAACTCCTCATCAGGGACAGTCGTCACACTTCGTCCTTGTAGTCTCGTTGGAGTACCACAAAGAATGGCATTGACGCTACCGATCTTGCCAGTCATGTTGAGAATCCAAGATTTAAACCAGGTGTGTTCACAGTCGCAGTGCCAAGGGTTCTGGTGAAGCGTCATGTTCCGTAGATTCTTGAACTCCATCGATGTGATCTCCTGAGGCAGCGTGGTCAGTTTGTTATTGTCAAGGTGAATATATGACATTGACGTCATGTGTTTTAGTACATTAATATCCAGTGATCTTACGTAATTATGACTAAAATCCGCAGTGTCGATCATGTCGAAGTATGGCCGCCAAGATATGTCCGTTATTGCATTATTCGCCACCCGCAGTAGATATTTAAATGTGTAGTCATAGCGCCCAACCAGTTTGGAAGGTATTGCAGGTGGTATATTTAACAAGCCGCGATTCTGACAGTTGATGTTGACGGTCAGATCTGCTGGTCGCTCGATGCAATCGCAACCGGAAGTACAGTTTTCAGTCACGTCGCACACAAAATCATTGTATGGTATGCTCATGATGTTGTTGTTGAATGCTAGATCATTGTCACAATACAATTCGTCCCACCTTGGATCGTAATGTGAGTACTTTATGAGTTTAACTATGAAAAAGTCCACACAATCGCACTGCAAGGGATTCCCGCGAAAGTCGAATTTGTGTTGCTTCGATCGAATGAGTGCTAAAAAGTCCAGTGTCGTTCTCGCACCGACCGCACGACCATAATCAGTCATGTATTTGATCCTATTGTAACTAAAATCCAACGAGAAGGATACTGTTGCTCTATCGTTATACATCCATCGTAAGTCATTGGTGAATGTTTCAATCTCATTGTGAGATAAATCAATGTGAATATATCCAGAAACTTGACACATCAAGAAAATGGGCCACACGTCGATGTCTTGCATGCTGTTGTTTGATAACAACACTTCTTCGATCACTTTAAACCCGGTGAGCGCTTTTGGACTAATCGTCTCAATGCGATTATTTCGCAGACTAAGTGACGATAATCGGTCGATTCCTCGAAAGGTGCTGTCAGCAATGGAGGTGATATGATTATTATCAGCACTCAAATGGCGCAGGGTTTGTAGACACTCAAAATGACCATCACCCAGGGTCTTCAGCGAGTTATCGTCCAGAATTAAAGTCGATATGTTATGCAAATTGCAGAGGGCTAAGTTGCCTAGGTTGGTGATCGGGGAATGAGTCACATTCAAAGTTGAGATCGAGGCCCAGTTTTTAATCAACAGCATGTTGAGGGATATTTCAAATTCGTTCTCTGGCACTGACGTTCCATAACAGCTGACGACTAGCTCACTGGGTTTTATCAGACAACAGGAGCACCCTGCCAGACAGAGGGGGTTGACGAAGCATAAGTCACTTGGTTTGGCGGCTGACTCTCCTCGTGACAGAACACACTGCAAGGCAATAACCACTGTCACCGTCGATGCCATTGTAGTCGGCATTGCGCGCCGTGCTAAATGGATTGCTTGCTGCTGAGTACTGCTGCTGAGTACTGCCGAAAAACGCAGGCTGCAAATAAATATATAAACCGGTCATACAATGATGTACTTCCAAAACTCTGCTCAATATTTTGTGCAACAAATGGCTTCGCCGACATCTTGAGCAAAAACAGATAAATGGCGCGTAGCATTCAGAGTCAGATTTTGGTGTCATGTTCAACGTTTACTCAAAAATATATTTCCTGCGGGGCTAGCAGGACAAGATTTAAAGAAAAGCCTGTTTTAGATTACATCTTCTCTATTTGACTACATAGATGACGACATAGAAAGTTTAACTGTCTACAGAATAAGTAGTCGAGCTATCATATCCAGATTGCAGTCCTAATTATCATATTTCTGGTTAATGCCTCCAGCTATAACACAATACAATGATTATTTATTGGAGTATCTTTGTATAAGGGTATCAGGAACTTATAACAAAATATTCCATTACCAAGTTAAAAACGACACTTGCCTATTTAACATACAACGGAGTGAGATACTCTTTTAACATTAACCTCGATGACCACAAATATCTAAAGAACGAGCAATAAATGAATTCTCACCTGCTAATATTTTTAATAAAAATGTTATTATAGATTTTCTCAACTTAGGCGTACTGTGATTAATAAGCGGACAAGAACCGCTGTATATAGCGGTTATAGCTGCACACTGGTGCGTTCGTCCGCTGTAAGTAAGTCACATGTATCACTTACAATATAATTGTAGGACCCACCACATGAGGGTGACCTAATGACCTAGTGCTCGTAAGCGGGCTGAGTGGCAGATAAACCGGTCGTGGGTTCGCGCCCTTGGACCCTGCATCTGGGGCGTGTTTCAAGCGACCACATTTCTTTTCGCGGGAGGTTTCATGGCCCAAATGATTATAGCCTTCATGTGTTAACAAGCGGCATAAGACACCAACCTTTATGATCGTCGGTCCTCAGTCCCGGTCTCAACAGCACCCCCTTTGACGGTATGGTGAGGAGTGTTCTGCCAAGTAGTCTGTTGCATAAGTATGATTAATACAGATATGAACATCAACTTCGTATATACTTTATCGCATAGTCTATTCAGGCGTCGAGAATTTGCCGTTGATCCCCCGGGGTAGATCGCTGGGTTACGGCTGTCACAACCCTCACTCGCTCGTATCAAGCCATTCAGCAATGCTCATCCGTGTCGACATAGATACGCCGACGAACGCCATTGGTTCTCGCCAACGCCAGGTCAGAAAAAAGTTAAATACCGGGAAAAACCAGAGTGAATTGCGCAACATCCTGCTGTCGCCGCAGTTAGTGGTCATACAGGTGAGTCATAGCTATATGAAATAGCAAAAGTGACAGGGGAATCATGATGGCAGTCACGGTCGGTTGCCTCTCTGGTTAACGCCAATGAATGCAAATTACGCCCAAAAGATACATTTTTGTCATAGCTTCTCCAGCTCGTAGTGGGAGTGTCCCTGCGTAAAATTTAATGAGTGTGTTTACTGGCATATTGCCTGTTGCATTAAGCTAAACATGTTCTACTCAGCAGAAGGTTTAACGTGCACTAAGGGATGGCCCATTTGATATACAGGGGGGCACTATGGTTTTGTGTGGAGGGCCCAAATAGTTTAGGGTTTGACGAGGGTTGTATTTGTTTTGTATCCATGGAGAGGTCAGACATTTTTGTGATATCTCGCGGATTTTTATGTTTTATTATTCCGTTTAATAGTACGCAGGCATGATTTGTTTACAATAGAAAAGGAAGACAATTCGTTTTTGGTAATAGGTGAAGCAAGATTGTTTTAGACAAAATTAAGAGCCAGATTTATCTTTTTGCAAATAACCCCCCCCCCCCTATATCAGATGGTCCGAACGTAAGTACTCTTTATAAATACTATGCCAGGCTATTCCTACGCCGCAGAAACCATGGACTATGGGGCGCGGAAGCGAACTCTTGCTTACTCTACCTGTCATATTTAAATATATATATATATATGTAGACATTCATTCATACCTACAAACATTTTACAGATACCTGCCAGGAGATACCGGCACATATTTGCTATCAGATGTTGCATGAAAATAGCGAGTCGTGAAAAAATAGAGCCAGCCCGACTCACTTTTTTCACGCAGTTTCTCTTCGGACTCGGCTTTTGAACGGCTACAAACGGTTGGGTAAACCATGCCGCCGACAAACACTGTCCTACTGCAGTTGCAACGAAATTTGTCTAAAGTACAAACCTTAGCTGGGCGCATATGCAAATATCCAACTTTGCCTGGGGCAAAGGAGGCTTGGTGGGGTTGGGATGGATGGGGGGGGGGCAGGGGGGGGGCGGTAATAACCATTTTTCTAACAGGTTCTGCTGCCCCCCCTCTCCCACCCCCACACCCTCCGGCCACCCGCCAACGAGTCTACTTTGCTTAGTGGCACAGCTAGGGAGCTAAGTCGGTTGTTGTGTACCCCCGCCCGCCCGCACTCACCCCCACCCCAGCGATCGACCTTCATGCAGTGGCACAGGCGTGACAGAGGCGACAGAAAACCTGGGACTTGTCAATCCATCGCTGTGCTCTATTTCTCCACGCACGACCCCCTACACAGTGTAGTGGTCTCACCCGGGACTTTCACACTCACTCGTCGTGGAGAAGGCGACTTCAACTCCCTCTCTACAGTGCAGGGGGGTGCTGTGAGAAGCCCGGGACACCTTACCCAATGACTGTGCTCTGTTTCTCCACGCTGGCCCCCCGTTGTAAAGGCGAGTCTGTACTTTCTCTATACCACATAGTGCAGCGGTCTCGCTTATTTCACGGCTTGCCTGCCGTGAAAACCCGGGGACACCCTACCCAATGACTCCACGCTCGCCCCCCGTTGTAAAGGCGAGTCCGTACTCTCTCTATACCACATAGTACAGGGGTCTCGCTTATTTCACGGCTTGCTTGCCGTGAAAACCCCGGAACACCCTACCCAATGACTCCACGCTCGCCCCTGGGCTAGGCCTGGGTTAGGGACCTGGGCTAGCAGCCTGGGTTGGGGACCTGGGCTAGCAGCCTGGGCTAGCAGCCTGGGCTAGCCAAGGCCGCTAGCTCAGGCTTCTAGCTCAGACCTATATCCCAACCCCTAACTCACATAAGGTGGCGGCCGCCACATAATTTTTTTTTCAAGATAGTAATGTCATCCCTTGGCACCAACGGGCTTCCGTAGGTTTAACTATGTGCGTGCCTCAGCTCCACGCGCTTCATTCGCTCGTATTTTCAGGGTGCGTGCGCTAAAAATAGATATTAGCTCACAAGTCGCATACCCTGCCCCGCTTCCTGCTAGATTGGAGATGGACTTTTCCATGGGGGACGTGCGTGGAGAAATAGGGCACAGCTATGCGGTGGGCTGACCTGGACTCGCTTTCTCCACGGAAGGGCGAGCGTGAAAGTCCAGGGAACTTTCACGACTTGCTTTTCGTGAAAAATGCGAGACCGCGGCACTGTGTGGTACGGAAAGAGAACGGACTCGCCTTTAAAACGGCGGGGGGGGGGGGGCGTGGATAAATACAGCACAGTCATTGGGTAGGGTGTCCCGGCCTTTTCATGGCGAGCAAGCCGTGAACTAAGGGAGACCACTGCACTACCGATCCATGTGGGTTAAGGGACCTGGAGGGTGGCAGGGGGGGGGGGGGGGAGGTAGTCATAGGATGAAGATTTCCCCCATTTCCCATTTCCCCCATTGTTAACATGAGAGAGAGCTATCCCTATGCGTGAGCGACAGGATCATCGCCATATTCAGTCTATGACAATCTGCCCCCCCCCATCCCCATGTCCCTATGACAAGCCGCAATGATCTCCTTCAGATTCTCTGTTCTCCGAGCCAAATTTGTACTATAGGTGTCACTGGCGTGTGACGAATATGTCACTTCCAATCTCTTTATTCACAGGCGATAATATGGACTTTTGAGGCATTGTGGGCGATAACAGATGAAGCTTCTGATCTTCACGTAAGAAACTCGGGATTTTCACGTTAAGAACTTTTCACAAGCGGTAGCGTTGTAATCCCGGTATTTTCACGAGGAGTTTCGCAAAAATACCGGGACTTTCACGCGCTCTCGATCTGTCTCTACGTTTTCACGCGACCCTCGCGTGAAAAAATGGTGGAAACAGCGAGACGGCACTCAGAACTCGCTTTTTTCACGTGAAGAACTCGGGTTCTCCACAGACTCGCGTTTTTAACGCAGTAAATTTGGGTGGTCTCGCACTTTCCACGTAAAAGTCCCGGGCTTTTCACGGACTCGCGATTTTTATGCAACACTGATATAAATGATTTGCAGATATGTTTGCATTACCAAAATAGCGATAAATTTTATAAATATCTGTTTTTCTGGTAGATATCAGTATATTTTTGAAGGCATTTGTATATCTTGGACGATATCTGAATATCTTTGTAGACGTTGTAGATATCTATATATCTTAGTAAACATTTGTATATCGTTATAGATATCTCTATATCGTTATAGATATCTCTATATCGTGATAGATATCTCTATATCGTTATAGATATCTATATATCTTTGTAGACATTTGCATACATTTCTAGATATCTGAATATCTTTGTAGACATCTCTCTCTATATATATAATGTCTTCGTAGAGAGCTGCAAATGGGGGGTTCGGCAGTTTCGGCGTGTCATACACCACTGGCCGGACAAAGAACGATCCACACGGTGTTGGGCAGCCTCCCAAGCGCGCCTATTTAATGCAGCAAAATACCACATCGAGGAAGTAACGTAAAACAAACCTGTTCCTTTGTTCATCTGATACCGTGTGTTATTTTGCTAAGGATGGGTCCGCGAGTACGCGCAGACATGGAGGAGGAAGCAGCCGACATATTTAGATATATTTAAATACATGCAAATCGAAAGAGTATGGTGACACTATCGAAGACATGGCTCCCCTCTACACTGACATTCCGTGATGAGGCTCATGCGTCCTAGCCAGCTAGCCAGTTACTAAGCGATGGGGTGCCCCCCACCCTCCCGCGCCATCCGTTAAAGCATGACGACCTTCTTGCATGGGCTGAAGGTTTTTACGACATTTTGTTATTTGTAACTGGGTTCCAGCCAAGTGTTGCTGCAACTCAATGGCAAAACGCACCACCCCGCCCCCACAAAAAATGCAGCAACAGAAACCCAACAAAACCCTGGCGTATCACTAATTTGCTATTTGATATATATCAACAAAATAAGATATATTATAAACACTGTATATATATATAAATATATACTTTATAAACTGTCCCCCAACATGACTGACTCACCTGAGCTACACCGCTGGGTGTTTAAGATCGCCTGTCTGTCTAGACTCTTGATCAATACCTTCACTGCATATGGCGCAAAACCGGAGGCGAACGTACAGCTCTGGCGTGTGTATAGGCCCCTCTCAAAAAATATGCATGCAGCGCGAAAACGTGGCTAGCCGGGTAAACGTTGTAAACAAACCCACGTGCGCCATAGGCTATATATCATAAATTGTAGTAATACATTTGCGTGTTTAAAGTGCATCGGGTTGCAAAGGATAAACCTAGTTGCTATGACATGAAGGACCCTTGGCCAGGGACGTCGAGGTTTTCCAAGATCTTGTAAAAACACACTTCTGAGAAACGTTGTAAAAAGAGCACCCAGCGCCCTAAGTTGGTCCCGCCCCTCCCTATAGCTTTAGCAAGGTAGTTAACCACGCCCCCCCCCCATAAGGTATGTGGTACCCCAAGGTGTGGAGCAATAAGTGAGAGTGATGATAGGAGGATTTTCAGGAGTACGTCGGCAGGAGCAAGGTATATATGCCCGGAGGGGGGGGGGTGCATTATTATACAAATGTGGTGGGGATGGGGGGGGGGAGGGAGGGCTGGGGTCCCTGGGTGCCTGAGAGAGGCGACATTTTTAAAGAAAAAATTAAAGGATGCTTAATATAGCATGGACATTTGCGAAGAAATAAAAGAAAGAACTTGCGACAGGGGTGTGGGGCGAATCTGAACATTTGCGTCCATGGAGCGGGTCATTTGAAAAAAAGGTACCCTTTCCGAGCGGATTTTTGAGGTGAAAAGGGGGGGGGGGTCCCTTTCACAAACCCAGCATTGTGTATAAGTTAAGGGTGTTTTTGTCGGTTGGATGTTAATAATGTTGCTAAGGATGGTAAAGATGGTACAGAACTACCATTAAATATTAAAAACCTTTTATCTGTCGAAGACGATATTCTAGACTCCCGCGCAGACCCACGATTTTTGAACTAATGGTCCACTAAAAACTTGCGACCGCGCTTGCGACCGGAGGGCTCGGGTGGAGGGAGACTGTTAAACAATGTTTCAGCACCGCGGGGCGCGAAGGGGAAGAGGCGGCACTAAATATATGGGTGATCGGCAACATAAACGGGGGAAGGGGGGAGGGGTCAGGACCCTAGGACACCGGCCGTAGATTCGCCCCTGGGACTGAGAACCACTTCCCAAATTATTAGTCTTATGGCTGTCGAGTAGGTATCTTGCTGGTTTTAACGTACCCCACACATCATGAACATAGCCTTCGCTGAAATATTTCATGCCTTTAGGAACACGATTCCTTCACGATAAGCCTGAAATTCTCACTCGAAAATGTTCCTATCAAGAAAAATGTGATTTTGGGAACACAATGAATCCTGATTGCCGCAAATGATCCGCCCTTGCTTTGTATGCCGGAAGTTCTCCTTTGAATTCTTCGTTACTTGGGAATAAAGACATTTAATCCCCCCCCCCACGCCCACCCATCTCTATGGTGGGTCGGTCGAGAAAGAAAGAATAAACTAAGCTGGCCTGCATGGAAATGCGACGTAGAAAAGATGGGATTTTGAAGGTGATAATTAATGTCCGCAAAACACTGTTTTGTTTTCGCTTTGGCGCAAGTGCACAATGAATCCTGATTGCCGCAAATGTGACTATCGCAAGATTCAAAGGGTGCGATTCTGCATGTAGATCTACTCAAGACATTTACAGTAAGGTATGAGTTCAATGGATCCATGACAATACGTGCCACGAGAGGCCTCTAAGTTAATTCGGACATTATTTTTTATCGAAGAAATTGTAATGCTATTCTTCTGTAAATTCTGTGACTCTACGCACCCAGCGCTACCCTAAGGTGATCAGCTGATGCCTACATATTTTTTCAGGTTTGGTCAAGCTGTATACGAGCCCGTATTTTGCAAATGTAGATGTCGACCTCTTTAAAGGGACGGGCGGTACCCTTAGATACCTATGTATATCTTGCTGGGTGCTTTGGAATTCCCCTCCAAATCATTTGCCATGGACGTAATGATAATTTTGGAACTAGTCTTCGGATAGATCACGATCGAAGCGCAGATTAGACGCCATGATCTACGCCCGCGCTGCCATTAATTCACGAGGAATATTAAGAAGGGTCTATTCCTTCGTGTTACAGCGTCAGCGTCAATTTTTTCCTGGGGTCTCTCGTCTGGTATCCAAATAGTTTATTATTTCAAAGCACTTCGACTGAGAGACGACATATTTCCTTCTGTGACTGTCCTGTCAAGTTGATCTTCTTGCGGGATTAATGCAGTCCTCAACCCGTATGAAGTCGGTTCATGTCAGCTGTAGGCCTACTATACTAGCTGCCGATGTTACTTTTGTGACAGTTGCGTCGGAGAGATATGTATTGAATGTGTTTTGTTGGCGACCGGCCAGAAGTCCACGATTACACCATGTGGTAGTATAGTAGCTGCATGATGGTCGCCCTCTCTCCCTCTGTTGCCAGCTGGACTGAACTATGACATCGCACGGATCGCTTATATAGTAAGTAGATAGATATAAGACGTACGGAGGAGAAATCTGCACCACCAGACGGCGCTACTTGCTAAGTTTTCCTCGTTGTTATCTCATAAATCTGGTAAATATCTGATGGAAGATACGTCCCTGTAAATTGAACTGATCAAGTGTCCGTCCGTCTCTCTCGGCAAACCAATGACGTTTGTGTGCCAAGAAATCGCTTAGGGGCTGGGATGCGGGGCGTGGGGGGGTGGGGGGAATCGTCGACATGTGGTTTTCAAACTTTCTTGTAAGAAAACTTGTGAAAAAGTTAAAACTACGGAGATTATCCGGGTTCCTTAAAGTGTATCCAACATAGGCCTATGTAGAACAACATCTATAGAATAAGTAAACAAGCAAAGGCGACAATTATTTATTTTTGTGTAAGGGATGGCGGTGGGGGTGGGGGGGGGGGAGCAACCACCTGAGGAACGGAGATAAGAGTTAGTCCAGTCTTGGTTTTGCAGAAAAGTTATAGTCTTATTCAAATGGCGCGTTCGTATATCTTGAGACGCCGCTTCCACCGTTGGTATGAGTATGATAGTTCCCGTCCCAACAACCGCCCCCGCAACCGCTTCTACCACCGCCCCCGCCCCCGCCCCCGCCCTTGCTCTCGCACCCGTCAACACCACCGTCCCCGCCCCACCGCCCCCCCTCCACCTCTGCCGTTGCTAGCCCAGCACAACAACCATATAGGGTGTCTATATTTTGATGTACTATCATGTACATGTACTATCTATGTACTATAAAGATGTGTAGAGTGGTTTGACGCAAGCAGACCACACGAAATCGACACTCATAAAAAGCCCGAACCTATTGCACGAATATTCAGCCCGCGGGGGCGTTATGATATCACTTGATCGTTTATAGACCAATCCTGTCAGAACAATACCGCTCATCGGGACTGTCCTGTCACGTCATGTGAATCATGAAGCGCCCAGATCGAATTTCTGTGCACATTTTATTTCGATGAACCATCACGAATGTGGTGCGCACAGCAAAGGTTCATGCAGCAAGTTTTACCGTATGGGAAGGGGGAGGGGGTGGGGTACTTATATTTTAATTCTTGCTTTGGGAGTATTCCTCGGAAACCGCCATTTTCTACATCCAAATTTCGACCTGTAGGGATATCTTATTGCAATTGATCCGATCTTTATCCTTTTTTTCACGACATATCCGCTCTATGGACATTGTTGTGTGCTCCTAAGATAACACCATAACTTCAGAGTCGTCTTCTGCGAGTTTAGTGTTGGTTTATATGTGAAATTTCAGGTCTGGGTGGTAACGTTATGAATCACATATTTCTGAATACGTATCTTTTTTTTATGAAAAATAGCCGCTCCAACGCGGTAACTTTTTTCATACGAAATGTCCGCTATCTCAGGAATTGCTGGGCGTATATTTGTATAATAATGCGGCTCCCGCCGGTGCTCGCAAACAAAAAAATGGAAGAGGGGGTGGGGTCGACCAGAAAGGATAGGAGATGGGCGGATCCCCCGTGTCCCTGCTATATTTGACTGATGACAACTCTCCAAACTTAATGTTTAAATGTGCGAGTGGCGAGGTTGTTAAAAAAAGATAAAGCCAAACAACAAGCAGTTCTGTGTTATTGACACAATGTTTTTTATTTAACTTAAAGCAAGCATTACGATACGGTTGATACATAATTGCGCTTTGTAATTTCCCAGGAGGACGTTTATCTTATTAAAAACGGAGTATGCATGTATAAACATAAACTATTTTGTACACTTTGCCAAAACGCTCGTACTATCTGGCAATCCCAAAACCACTGTTCTACACCTTGTATTTTTTCTTTACTGAAGGTGCAAAGGTCACATGACGTAATGTTACATAACTTAAACAAATAGTCGATAGGTAGTAAACGCTGCGGTAGTTTATATAGAAAACTGTTAATGTGACTGTCGTGAGTAGTTCGAAAGGCTATTTGATATATGTTTATCCAAACTTTGTCTGGTGTTTCCTCCCATTTACTTTGTACTTGCTGTACAGATTTTGCAACAATTATGAGTTTCCAGTAGACAAACTTGCAACAATGCGAGGTTTGAAGATTTCTGCCAGACGTTTATCTGCTTTGCCAGTAGGAATGTACAATGTGCACAGCCTGACCTCGCGCCATCGTTTCCATACTTGATATCGAAAAAGAGAAAACTCGAGAATATTTATAGATATATTATACTTTGCTACACATGCTTCAAACGGTTTCTCCCGGATAATATACATAACTAAAATATTCATAGATATATTATACTTTGCTACACATGCTTCACACGGTTTCACCCAGAAGATACGTAACTAAAAAGCTGTCTTTTCTAACCAGTTGCTCATTATAAATAAGTACATTCTTATTTGTAGCATAACTGGAATTCCAGAAAGTGTACTTGACACACATATCAATGAGATGTATGTCTATTAGGTATTTTGCCTCAAACAGAGAATATGGTAGTATAACCTCTCATAACCGAAATTATCAGGTGATGAAAAACCCTCCACATACCAAAGCCAGAACATGCACCCCGCAAGAAATGAAATAAATTTGGCTTTTATGCCACGTTTTTTGTTGCACAATGGGACCAAAGTGGGCCAAACTACAACAGTTTGGTTGCTAACAGGTGCACCAAAATGACCCTTTTCTACTCGAGGGACTACTTGTGGCAGGAAAAAGGTTGATCGACGTGTCGCCGACAAGGTGAAGTGGCGCGCTGGACGCTTCTATAGTCAGATATAGTTTAGGCCTAGGGCGCCGCCTGTCGGTGGGATCGGTATAAACGACATATGCACACGGTTATGACGTTTCGCTAGGGGCGCAAGTTTTGCCTCCTGTGGAGCGAAAATTCCTGAAGTTGGAATGTATGGATATTATGAATTTAATACAACTACTGGTTACCTCCTTTCTCAAAAACACCAGTTCATCTAAATATTTACATAAACCCTTCACCTGCCTATATTTAACCATTACACTGGAACCTGCCTCTACGTCACCTGGCGAGAAAATTACAGCTTTGATCGTTCAGAGTTAATGGCCGAGTTTGTACAGATTTAGTGACTAAAACGTGCCACACTTACCAAACTATGAGCCACATAATTTGCACAACCACCAAGATTGCTTTAATATTCACCCTTCTTTGGGTATATTATGTTCATTTTACGAATTAATTTACCCAGAAGCTCGAATTTAAATGAACATCTCCCTAATATTATCTTACAATGTTCAGCATTTCATCATTTCATTTCAGTCATTTACGTCTCTGCATGCTCTCCTTGTCTGTCTAGATGTCTATTAGATGCACCCTTTTTCTTCCAGAACTCGAATCAGTTCCCGCACCCAGTCCTCGTCCTCCGTGGCATATGATACGAAGACGTCGAACTCTTTATTCTCTCCCTGACACTCATCGTGGTTGAATGGGTGCCACTTGAGCCTGGCGAAGACGCGCACTCTCATGTAGTAAGCGACAGACAGAGAAGTTGATATGACAACCACCACACTCCCGATGACGCTCACAGTTATTGTAATGATCCGGACAATCTTGTCCTGTACTGGGTCTGAACAAAACTCCTCATCAGGGACAGTCGTCACACTTCGTCCTCGTAGTCTCGCTGGAGTACCACAAAGAATGGCATTGACGCTACCGATCTTGCCAGTCATGTTGAGAATCCAAGATTTAAACCAGGTGTGTACACAGTCGCAGTGCCAAGGGTTCTGGTGAAGCGTCATGTTCCGTAGGTTCTTGAACTCCATCGATGTGATCTTCTGAGGCAGCGTGGTCAGTTTGTTATTGTCAAGGTGAATATATGACATTGACGTCATGTGTTTTAGTACATTAATATCCAGTGATCTTACGTAATTATGACTAAAATCCGCAGTGTCGATCATGTCGAAGTATGGTCGCCAAGATATGTCCGTTATTGCATTATTCGCCACCCGCAGTATATACTTAAATGTGTAGTCATAGCGCCCAACCAGTTTGGAAGGTATTGCAGGTGGTATATTTAACAAGCCACGATTCTGACAGTTGATGTTGACAGTCCGATCTGCTGGTCGCTCGATGCAATCGCAACCGGAAGTACAGTTTTCAGTCACGTCGCACACAAAGTCATTGTATGGTATGCTCATGATGTTGTTGTTGAATGCTAGAACATTGTCACAATACAATTCGTCCCACCTTGGATCGTGATGTGAGTGCTTTATGAATTTAACTATGAAAAAGTCCACACAATCGCACTGCAAGGGATTTCCGCGAAAGTCCAAATAATGGTGCATGGATCGAAGGAGTGCTAAATAGTCCAGTGTCGTTATCGCACCGACCGCACGACCAGAATCAGTCATGTATTTGATCCTATTGTAACTAATATTTAACGAGAAGTTTGCTGTTGCTCTATCGTTATACATCCATCGTAAGTCATTGGTGAATGTTTCAATCTGATTGTGCGATAAATCAATGTGAATATATCCAGAAACTTGACACATCAAGAAAATGGGCCACACGTCGATGTCTTGCATGCTGTTGTGTGATAACAACACTTCTTCCATCACTTTAAACCCGGTGAGCGCTGTTGGACTAATCGTCTCAATGCGATTATTTCGTAGACTAAGTGACGATAATCGGTCGATTCCTCGAAAGGTGCTCTCAGCATCGGAGGTGATATGATTATTATCAGCACTCAAATGGCGCAGGGTTTGTAGACACTCAAACTGACCATCACCCAGGGTCTTCAGCGAGTTATCGTCCAGAATTAAAGTCGATATGTTATGCAAATTGCAGAGGGCTAAGTTGCCTAGGTTGGTGATCGGGGAATGAGTCACAGTCAAAGTTGAGATCGAGGCCCAGTTTTTAATCAACAGCATGTTGAGGGATATTTCAAATTCGTTCTCTGGCACTGGCGTTCCATAACAGCTGACGACTAGCTCACTGGGGTTTATCAGACAACAGGAGCACCCTGTGTGCTGCCATGTTTGAGTGAGGAAAGACGTGTGTGTGCGAAGCAGCAAAATTTCAACATTTTTATCGCCTTAACTATTGTCTTTCGTTGATATAAACTGTATCCACAACTGCATCTGGGACTATAGAATCGGTGGATATTGCTATTTGGTGCCGTTAACTTCACGCAAACCCGATGGAACTGGATATTGTGGAAACTCCTTCAACTGACGGTGGCGGGTTCTGCCCGCCATTGCCGGCGCCAGGTGAGATGCAGGCAGCCATGTGGAAACTTCTACATACGGTGGACCATAAGCTTGATAGCCTCAGCAGTGAATACGCAATCACGAGAAATGACATATACGATCGGGGTGGTGTACTAGAGAAACTTGGTGACATAGAAGCATTGGCTTTAAAGCAAGAAGATTTATCGGTGGATGTTTCCTTATTGTGGGCGGAATTCCGACGCACTAGGCAGTTGGTGATAAAGCAGCAAGATACAATAGCAGCATTACAGGATCGTGTTGTGAGCCGCACTGCTAGGTCCATGATGGACAACATACTGGTCCACGGCCAGCCTGAGCATGCGGGTGAGAATCCCGAGGCTGTGGTACGAGCAACGCTAGGCCAAATTAACTTCCCCGATGCTCCTCAAATAACAATCGAAAGGGCCCACCGATTGGGAAACAAAGCTGGAGGATCTTCCCGTCCCATTGTAGCTAAGTTGACAAGCGCAGCTGATGCTACCAAAGTTATTTCGTTTGCCCGGAAAAATAAGCCACCAGGTCAAAGAAGTCTCGTGTCGGCCCAGACCCCCCGGGAGATCCTAGAAAAGAGGCGCTCATTGTTTACTGACGCGGAACGAGCTAAACAGCTGGATACATCGGTAACCACTAAGGTCATGGGGCAGCACCTGTATATCAACAACCAGAGACAGGTCCCCCCGCTACCGACCCCCACCCCACGTGAGATCCTCTCCATGTCCCCCGAGGAGCAAGCCGATGTGAGCGAGGTTCAACTCATCCAGGGAGGGGCGATCAGAAACGGGTCCTTCAGTGCCTCAGTGGCAGTTGCTCAGCTCGCAAAGCCTACAAAAAGGTCCTACTCGACCCCGAGTTCCTGGGAGCAGCTCACTGCATCGCGGCCACCAGGCTGTACTCCCCGTCAGGTGCACGAGTCACGGAGTACACGCAGGACGACCATGCATACGGAGCGGCCACTACCATCATGCGCCACCTGCAAGCCAGTCACGCATCGGTGACAAACGTTACCGTTTTCGTCGCTGTCAGTAAGACTCCAACGAAAGCCACCGATTCGACGCTGAAGGCCGCCCTGGAAGCCGCCATGTCTTTGTGGCACAAGAAATTAGCTCTGGACAAATCCCACAAGTCAGCCTAACTCATAAAATGACGGTCCCTTGATGACGTACTGACAAGTTTTCAACAGTAAGGCTTTAATTAATCAATTAAATAACGCTATCAATTCAATGGCGATGTCGTACTGATACATATTACAAGCTGCATGCACTTATGTTAATTATGGAGGCATGCAGCCAACATGTTATTTTTTCTACATGTATATATTTTGAGCCCAGTGAGGCCCAGGTTTTACACACTCTTATTTGTTTGACCTTTTGTGACCCGTTTAAAGTTATGATTTATGGATGTAATTTGTCAGTCAACTTAATTAATACATTAATCAAGATATGGGTGTAATGAAGGAGTTCAGTGCTTGTCATCTCAATGCTTGGAGCATCATGAGCGACCGCTCGGGGGATTTGGCGCCATGCGGTGAGAAACTAACCAAACTTGATGAAATTTACCAGGTTTACATAATGAAGCACGAGATTGATGTGGTTGGTATTTCAGAAACTTGGCTAAATAGCAGTATAGATGATATTACCATTGATATACCAAACTACCAAGTATTTAGATGTGATAGAGTGACGCGAGGTGGAGGGGTCGCGGTTTATGTGAGAGATAATTTACTTTCTGTGAGACGTCGTGACCTCGAAGCAAATAGTACTGAGTGTGTTTGGTTAGAAATTGAGATAAACAGCAAACGTGTATTAATCGGGAATTACTATAGACCCCCAGGTGCTGAATATGAATTGACTACAGGATTCCTGGAATCACTGCAGGATAGCCTAAATAGTGTTTTTATGCAAAATCTATATGCTACAGTCATTCTGGGTGATTTTAATGACAGATGTTACCCTTGGGACTCCGATCACACATTGACCAATAGTGACCTCAAGAATGACTTATTAAATCTTGTTAAAGGCAACGTTATGACACAACTTATATCTGAACCAACAAGGTTTACCGGTCACCGTGGTTATATCTTAGATCTGGTAATAACTGACGCCCCTGCCTATGTAACGGATAGCGGTACATTGCCACCGGTATGTAGCCTAGACCACAGCGCGGTGTTTTGTAAATTAAAACTATCATATCCTAAAGAAAGGTCATACCAGCGAAAAATTTACCATTATTCTGCGGCTGATATGGAAGGTCTAAACACAAGTTTACAGCAAGCTCCACTAAGTATGGGTACAGAATTATTTGACGATGTTAACGACGCTGAGCATTATTTTACAACTTTGTTTAACAATACTACTGATGCCTATGTTCCAAACCATACAATAACAGTAAGACCTAGAGATAAAGAATGGATGACTGGAAATATTAAACGTCTGATTAGAAAACGAAATAGATTGTGGCGACGTTTCTCGCGAACTCGAAGGGATGACCACTTTGATATATTTAAGCAGGTTCGTACTGAAGTAAAGTTTGCTATTAAGCAGCGTAAAGACGAATTTTATGCATCTTTAACGCAACGATTACAACATCCAGACACTACTTCCAAGGAAATGTTTAAGTTAACAAAGAGGTTATATGGCCGCAAAACGAGCCTCGGTATCCCAGCGATAATAGATGGCGACACTACTCACTCGACTCCTTTGGCAAAGGCTGAGTCATTGAACGAATTCTTCGCTGGTAATTCATCGCTGTCTGAGCCATAAGCTGGCTTTGCCTTACCACCCTTACTATTTAAAACCACGGCGAGACTTTCTTCCATAGCTTTTACCCAGGATGAGGTGTTTAAAGTTTTATCGTCACTCGACATAAGTAAAGCCAATGGGCCTGACGGTGTTAGTAATCGAATGCTACGTTCGACGGCACAATCCTTAAGCAAACCTTTGGCTAACCTCTTCCAAATGTCCCTAGATACCAATAAGGTACCCGATGCATGGAAGAAAGCCAACATAACGCCCATTTTCAAATCTGGTGACCGCCATCTACGCAATAACTATAAGCCAGTATCCTTGTTATCATGCACTTGTAAAGTAATGGAAAGATTGATATTTAAAGCTGTTTACAACCATTGTGCTCAAAATGATCTACTTACGTGGCGCAACTCAGGCTTTAAGCCACTTGACTCAACTGTGAATCAATTAATTCACATGTTACATCTAATTTATTCTTGCCTCGACTCGGGTGTTGATACCAATACTGGCGCCGATGTATGTGTTGTATTTTTAGATATATCTAAAGCGTTCGACAAGGTATACCACCTGGGCTTACTCCATAAAGTGGAATCTTTTGGTATCGAAGGAGATCTGCTTGCCTGGTTAGTTGATTATCTCAGTAATCGTCAACAGCGCGTTGTTGTCAAAGGTCAGTGCTCCAGCTGGTTGCAAGTTTCTGCTGGCGTACCTCAGGGTTCTATATTGGGGCCAGTGTTATTTCTTATATTTATTAACGACATTGTTGATGACCTAGAAACAAACGCGTTCTTATTTGCCGACGACGCGTCACTACTTCAGGTTTTAAAAGATATACTTCATGATATACAGAAAATAAACAGGGACTTGGAAAAGCTGGCTAGCTGGTCAAGGCAGTGGCGAATTACTTTTAACCCGAAAAAGACCGAGTATATTATTTTTAGCAACAAGCGACCCTCAGATATTACCCCATTATTATTTGACGGTGTTCCCCTTAAACGTGTATCAAGTCACTGTCACTTGGGTCTAACTTTGTGTCAAGACTTAAGCTGGGAGCCACATGTGTCACTGGTGGGCAGGTTCAAGCTTTGGAGCGCATACAGCGACAGAGCTTACTGGCAGTGACAAGGGCTTATAACAAGACCAAGCACACGGCATTGCTTGCCGAGGTCGGAGAAGTTACTCTGCAGACGAGAAGAGGTTATTTTCGCCTTTGTTATTTTCACAGAATTGTAAATGGTGTTGCGCCTGCCTACTTAATGAAATTATGTCCCCCACCAGTGCACAACCTAGTTAATTATGCTTTACGAAATGCAGGTGCTATCAGAAATGTTAAATGCAGAACTGTTAAATTTAAAAAATCGTTCTTCCCATCCACTATCAATGGCTGGAATCGACTGCCCCGTTCTTATGATTCGCTATCACTTGCCTCTTTTAAAACCCACCTTAAGCTGTCGTTCACGCCCAAGTTACTTTATAATTCTAGTGGTTCGGGCTATGGAGCTGTTAACCATGCGCGGCTACGTATGGGGTTAAGCGCCCTCAACTCTCATCGAAAGAAATATAACTTTATTAACAGCGCCGCATGCCCAAGATGTGGAGCGAAGAGAGAAAGTACTGCACACTATTTACTTCATTGTCCTGCTTATGAAGCCACTAGGTCGACCCTTTTTGATCATATTTCTGATATAATCGCGATTCCCCCAAACCTGCATGGCCTGGAAACTATACTACTCTACGGGTCTAGTGATTTTCCACTGGAAATAAACTTATTATTGTGTTACCAGGTTCAGCGTTTTATCCATGATTCTGGTCGGTTTAATATCCATCAACTACCATAGCATTATTATTATTAATGTATGATCTTGTTGTACGATCATCATATTACTGACTATAGCAAATTATCATCTTTACTTTTGTTTATTTAAATTTATTGTCACAATAGAGGTAAATCATGTTTTTTATGTTATTTCATGTTGATTTATGTATTATGTTTGTTGAGGTGACCCTGCCAGATGGCTACCCCTTTCAGGGGAACCTCGTTAAATAAATGATGTTTAAATAAAAAAAAAAGGAGCACCCTGCCTGACAGAGCGGGTTGACGAAGCATAAGTCACTTGGTTTGGCGGCTGACTCTCCTCGTGACAGAACACACTGCAAGGCAATAACCAGTGTCACCGTCGATGCCATTGTAGTCGGTATTGCGCGCCGTGCTAAATGGATTGCTTGCTGCTGAGTACTGCTGCTGAGTACTGCCGAAAAACGCAGGCTGCAAATAAATATATAAACCGGTCATACAATGATGTACTTCCAAAACTCTGCTCAATATTTTGTGCAACAAATGGCTTCGCCGACATCTTGAGCAAAAACAGATAAATGGCGCGTAGCATTCAGAGTCAGATTTTGGTGTCATGTTCAACGTTTACTCAAAAATATATTTCCTGCGGGGCTAGCAGGACAAGATTTAAAGAAAAGCCTGTTTTAGATTACATCTTCTCTATTTGACTACATAGATGACGACATAGAAAGTTTAACTGTCTACAGAATAAGTAGTCGAGCTATCATATCCAGATTGCAGTCCTAATTATCATATTTCTGGTTAATGCCTCCAGCTATAACACAATGCAATGATTATTTATTGGAGTATCTTTGTATAAGGGTATCAGGAACTTATAACAAAATATTCCATTACCAAGTTAAAAACGACACTTGCCTATTTAACATACAACGGAGTGAGATACTCTTTTAACATTAACCTCGATGACCACAAATATCTAAAGAACGAGCAATAAATGAATTCTCACCTGCTAATATTTTTAATAAAAATGTTATTATAGATTTTCTCAACTTAGGCGTACTGTGATTAATAAGCGGACAAGAACCGCTGTATGAAGCGGTTATAGCTGCACACTGGTGCGTTCGTCCGCGGTAAGTAAGTCACATGTATCACTTACAATATAATTGTAGGACCCACCACATGAGGGTGACCAAATGACCTAGTGCTCGTAAGCGGGCTGAGTGGCAGATAAACCGGTCGTGGGTTCGCGCCCTTGGACCCTGCATCTGGGGCGTGTTTCAAGCGACCACATTTCTTTTCGCGGGAGGTTTCATGGCCCAAATGATTATAGCCTTCATGTGTTAACAAGCGGCATAAGACACCAACCTTTATGATCGTCGGTCCTCAGTCCCGGTCTCAACAGCACCCCCTTTGACGGTATGGTGAGGAGTGTTCTGCCAAGTAGTCTGTTGCATAAGTATGATTAATACAGATATGAACATCAACTTCGTATATACTTTATCGCATAGTCTATTCAGGCGTCGGGAATTTGCCGTTGATCCCCCGGGGTAGATCGCTGGGTTACGGCTGTCACAACCCTCACTCGCTCCTATCAAGCCATTCAGCAATGCTCATCCGTGTCGACATAGATACGCCGACGAACGCCATTGGTTCTCGCCAACGCCAGGTCAGAAAAAAGTTAAATACCGGGAAAAACCAGAGTGAATTGCGCAACATCCTGCTGTCGCCGCAGTTAGTCGTCATACAGGTGAGTCATAGCTATATGAAATAGCAAAAGTGACAGGGGCATAATGATGGCAGTCACGGTCGGTTGCCTCTCTGGTTAACGCCAATGAATGCAAATTACGCCCAAAAGATACATTTTTGTCATAGCTTCTCCAGCTCGTAGTGGGAGTGTCCCTGCGTAAAATTTAATGAGTGTGTTTACTGGCATATTGCCTGTTGCATTAAGCTAAACATGTTCTACTCAGCAGAAGGTTTAACGTGCACTAAGGGATGGCCCATTTGATATCAAGGGGGGCACTATGGTTTTGTGTGGAGGGCCCAAATATTTTAGGGTTTGACGAGGGTTGTATTTGTTTTGTATCCATGGAGAGGTCAGACATTTTTGTGATATCTCGCGGATTTTTATGTTTTATTATTCCGTTTAATAGTACGCAGGCATGATTTGTTTACAATAGAAAAGGAAGACAATTCGTTTTTGGTAATAGGTGAAGCAAGATTGTTTTAGACAAAATTAAGAGCCAGATTTATCTTTTTACAAATAACCCTCCCCCCCCCTATATCAGATGGTCCGAACGTAAGTACTCTTTATAAATACTATGCCAGGCTATTCCTACGCCGCAGAAACCATGGACTATGGGGCGCGGAAGCGAACTCTTGCTTACTCTACCTGTCATATTTAAATATATATATATATATGCAGACATTCATTCATACCTACAAACATTTTACAGATACCTGCCAGGAGATACCGGCACATATTTGCTATCAGATGTTGCATGAAAATAGCGAGTCGTGAAAAAATAGAGCCAGCCCGACTCACTTTTTTTACGCAGTTTCTCTTCGGACTCGGCTTTTGAACGGCTACAAACGGTTGGGTAAACCATGCCGCCGACAAACACTGTCCTACTGCAGTTGCAACGAAATTTGTCTAAAGTACAAACCTTAGCTGGGCGCATATGCAAATATCCAACTTTGCCTGGGGCAAAGGAGGCTTGGTGGGGTTGGGATGGATGGGGGGGGGAGGGGGGGGGGGCGGTAATAACCATTTTTCTAACAGGTTCTGCTGCCCCCCCTCTCCCACCCCCACACCCTCCGGCCACCCGCCAACGAGTCTACTTTGCTTAGTGGCACAGCTAGGGAGCTAAGTCGGTTGTTGTGTACCCCCGCCCGCCCGCACTCACCCCCACCCCAGCGATCGACCCTCATGCAGTGGCACAGGCGTGACAGAGGCGACAGAAAACCTGGGACTTGTCAATCCATCGCTGTGCTCTATTTCTCCACGCACGACCCCCTACACAGTGTAGTGGTCTCACCCGGGACTTTCACACTCACTCGTCGTGGAGAAGGCGACTTCAACTCCCTCTCTACAGTGCAGGGGGGTGCTGTGAGAAGCCCGGGACACCTTACCCAATGACTGTGCTCTGTTTCTCCACGCTGACCCCCCGTTGTAAAGGCGAGTCTGTACTCTCTCTATACCACATAGTGCAGCGGTCTCGCTTATTTCACGGCTTGCCTGCCGTGAAAACCCGGGGACACCCTACCCAATGACTCCACGCTCGCCCCCCGTTGTAAAGGCGAGTCCGTACTCTCTCTATACCACATAGTACAGGGGTCTCGCTTATTTCACGGCTTGCTTGCCGTGAAAACCCCGGAACACCCTACCCAATGACTCCACGCTCGCCCCTGGGCTAGGCCTGGGTTAGGGACCTGGGCTAGCAGCCTGGGTTGGGGACCTGGGCTAGCAGCCTGGGCTAGCAGCCTGGGCTAGCCAAGGCCGCTAGCTCAGGCTTCTAGCTCAGACCTATATCCCAACCCCTAACTCACATAAGGTGGCGGCCGCCACATAATTTTTTTTTCAAGATAGTAATGTCATCCCTTGGCACCAACGGGCTTCCGTAGGTTTAACTATGTGCGTGCCTCAGCTCCACGCGCTTCATTCGCTCGTATTTTCAGCGTGCGTGCGCTAAAAATAGATATTAGCTCACAAGTCGCATACCCTGCCCCGCTTCCTGCTAGATTGGAGATGGACTTTTCCATGGGGGACGTGCGTGGAGAAATAGGGCACAGCTATGCGGTGGGCTGACCTGGACTCGCTTTCTCCACGGGGAGCGAGCGTGAAAGTCCAGGGAACTTTCACGACTTGCTTTTCGTGAAAAATGCGAGACCGCGGCACTGTGTGGTACGGAAAGAGAACGTACTCGCCTTTAAAACGGCGGGGGGGGGGGGGGGGCGTGGATAAATACAGCACAGTCATTGGGTAGGGTGTCCCGGCCTTTTCATGGCGAGCAAGCCGTGAACTAAGGGAGACCACTGCACTACCGATCCATGTGGGTTAAGGGACCTGGAGGGTGGCAGGGGGGGGGGGGAGGTAGTCATAGGATGAAGATTTCCCCCATTTCCCATTTCCCCCATTGTTAACATGAGAGAGAGCTATCCCTATGCGTGAGCGACAGGATCATCGCCATATTCAGTCTATGACAATCTGCCCCCCCCCATCCCCATGTCCCTATGACAAGCCGCAATGATCTCCTTCAGATTCTCTCTTCTCCGAGCCAAATTTGTACTATAGGTGTCACTGGCGTGTGACGAATATGTCACTTCCAATCTCTTTATTCACAGGCGATAATATGGACTTTTGAGGCATTGTGGGCGATAACAGATGAAGCTTCTGATCTTCACGTAAGAAACTCGGGATTTTCACGTTAAGAACTTTTCACAAGCGGTAGCGTTGTAATCCCGGTATTTTCACGAGGAGTTTCGCAAAAATACCGGGACTTTCACGCGCTCTCGATCTGTCTCTACGTTTTCACGCGACCCTCGCGTGAAAAAATGGTGGAAACAGCGAGACGGCACTCAGAACTCGCTTTTTTCACGTGAAGAACTCGGGTTCTCCACAGACTCGCGTTTTTAACGCAGTAAATTTGGGTGGTCTCGCACTTTTCACGTAAAAGTCCCGGGCTTTTCACGGACTCGCGATTTTTATGCAACACTGATATAAATGATTTGCAGATATCTTTGCATTACCAAAATAGCGATAAATTTTATAAATATCTGTTTTTCTGGTAGATATCAGTATATTTTTGAAGGCATTTGTATATCTTGGACGATATCTGAATATCTTTGTAGACGTTGTAGATATCTATATATCTTAGTAAACATTTGTATATCGTTATAGATATCTCTATATCGTTATAGATATCTCTATATCGTGATAGATATCTCTATATCGTTATAGATATCTATATATCTTTGTAGACATTTGCATACATTTCTAGATATCTGAATATCTTTGTAGACATCTCTCTCTATATATATAATGTCTTCGTAGAGAGCTGCAAATGGGGGGTTCGGCAGTTTCGGCGTGTCATACACCACTGGCCGGACAAAGAACGATCCACACGGTGTTGGGCAGCCTCCCAAGCGCGCCTATTTAATGCAGCAAAATACCACATCGAGGAAGTAACGTAAAACAAACCTGTTCCTTTGTTCATCTGATACCGTGTGTTATTTTGCTAAGGATGGGTCCGCGAGTACGCGCAGACATGGAGGAGGAAGCAGCCGACATATTTAGATATATTTAAATACATGCAAATCGAAAGAGTATGGTGACACTATCGAAGACATGGCTCCCCTCTACACTGACATTCCGTGATGAGGCTCATGCGTCCTAGCCAGCTAGCCAGTTACTAAGCGATGGGGTGCCCCCCACCCTCCCGCGCCATCCGTTAAAGCATGACGACCTTCTTGCATGGGCTGAAGGTTTTTACGACATTTTGTTATTTGTAACTGGGTTCCAGCCAAGTGTTGCTGCAACTCAATGGCAAAACGCACCACCCCGCCCCCACAAAAAATGCAGCAACAGAAACCCAACAAAACCCTGGCGTATCACTCATTTGCTATTTGATATATATCAACAAAATAAGATATATTATAAACACTATATATATATATAAATATATACTTTATAAACTGTCCCCCAACATGACTGACTCACCTGAGCTACACCGCTGGGTGTTTAAGATCGCCTGTCTGTCTAGACTCTTGATCAATACCTTCACTGCATATGGCGCAAAACCGGAGGCGAACGTACAGCTCTGGCGTGTGTATAGGCCCCTCTCAAAAAATATGCATGCAGCGCGAAAACGTGGCTAGCCGGGTAAACGTTGTAAACAAACCCACGTGCGCCATAGGCTATATATCATAAATTGTAGTAATACATTTGCGTGTTTAAAGTGCATCGGGTTGCAAAGGATAAACCTAGTTGCTATGACATGAAGGACCCTTGGCCAGGGACGTCGAGGTTTTCCAAGATCTTGTAAAAACACACTTCTGAGAAACGTTGTAAAAAGAGCACCCAGCGCCCTAAGTTGGTCCCGCCCCTCCCTATAGCTTTAGCAAGGTAGTTAACCACGCCCCCCCCCATAAGGTATGTGGTACCCCAAGGTGTGGAGCAATAAGTGAGAGTGATGATAGGAGGATTTTCAGGAGTACGTCGGCAGGAGCAAGGTATATATGCCCGGAGGGGGGGGGGGGTGCACTATTATACAAATGTGGTGGGGATGGGGGGGGGGGGGGGGGGGGAGGGAGGGCTGGGGTCCCTGGGTGCCTGAGAGAGGCGACATTTTTAAAGAAAAAATTAAAGGATGCTTAATATAGCATGGACATTTGCGAAGAAATAAAAGACAGAACTTGCGACAGGGGTGTGGGGCGAATCTGAACATTTGCGTCCATGGAGCGGGTCATTTGAAAAAAAGGTACCCTTTCCGAGAGGATTTTTGAGGTGAAAATGGGGGGGGGGTCCCTTTCACAAACCCAGCATTGTGTATAAGTTAAGGGTGTTTATGTCGGTTGGATGTTAATAATGTTGCTAAGGATGGTAAAGATGGTACAGAACTACCATTAAATATTAAAAACCTTTTATCTGTCGAAGACGATATTCTAGACTCCCGCGCAGACCCACGATTTTTGAACTAATGGTCCACTAAAAACTTGCGACCGCGCTTGCGACCGGAGGGCTCGGGTGGAGGGAGACTGTTAAACAATGTTTCAGCACCGCGGGGCGCGAAGGGGAAGAGGCGGCACTAAATATATGGGTGATCGGCAACATAAACGGGGGAAGGGGGGAGGGGTCAGGACCCTAGGACACCGGCCGTAGATTCGCCCCTGGGACTGAGAACCACTTCCCAAATTATTAGTCTTATGGCTGTCGAGTAGGTATCTTGCTGGTTTTAACGTACCCCACACATCATGAACATAGCCTTCGCTGAAATATTGCATGCCTTTAGGAACACGATTCCTTCACGATAAGCCTGAAATTCTCACTCGAAAATGTTCCTGTCAAGAAAAATGTGATTTTGGGAACACAATGAATCCTGATTGCCGCAAATGATCCGCCCTTGCTTTGTATGCCGGAAGTTCTCCTTTGAATTCTTCGTTACTTGGGAATAAAGACATTTAATCCCCCCCCCACCACCACGCCCACCCATCTCTATGGTGGGTCGGTCGAGAAAGAAAGAATAAACTAAGCTGGCCTGCATGGAAATGCGACGTAGAAAAGATGGGATTTTGAAGGTGATAATTAATGTCCGCAAAACACTGTTTTGTTTTCGCTTTGGCGCAAGTGCACAATGAATCCTGATTGCCGCAAATGTGACTATCGCAAGATTCAAAGGGTGGGATTCTGCATGTAGATCTACTCAAGACATTTACAGTAAGGTATGAGTTCAATGGATTCATGACAATACGTGCCACGAGAGGCCTCTAAGTTAATTCGGACATTATTTTTTATCGAAGAAATTGTAATGCTATTCTTCTGTACATTCTGTGACTCTACGCACCCAGCGCTACCCTAAGGTGATCAGCTGATGCCTACATATTTTTTCAGGCTTGGTCAAGCTGTATACGAGCCCGTATTTTGCAAATGTAGATGTCGACCTCTTTAAAGGGACGGGCGGTACCCTTAGATACCTATGTATATCTTGCTGGGTGCTTTGGAATTCCCCTCCAAATCATTTGCCATGGACGTAATGATAATTTTGGAACTAGTCTTCGGATAGATCACGATCGAAGCGCAGATTAGACGCCATGATCTACGCCCGCGCTGCCATTAATTCACGAGGAATATTAAGAAGGGTCTATTCCTTCGTGTTACAGCGTCAGCGTCAATTTTTTCCTGGGGTCTCTCGTCTGGTATCCAAATAGTTTATTATTTCAAAGCACTTCGACTGAGAGACGACATATTTCCTTCTGTGACTGTCCTGTCAAGTTGATCTTCTTGCGGGATTAATGCAGTCCTCAACCCGTATGAAGTCGGTTCATGTCAGCTGTAGGCCTACTATACTAGCTGCCGATGTTACTTTTGTGACAGTTGCGTCGGAGAGATATGTATTGAATGTGTTTTGTTGGCGACAGGCCAGAAGTCCACGATTACACCATGTGGTAGTATAGTAGCTGCATGATGGTCGCCCCTCTCTCCCTCTGTTGCCAGCTGGACTGAACTATAACATCGCACGGATCGCTTATATAGTAAGTAGATAGATATAAGACGTACGGAGGAGAAATCTGCACCACCAGACGGCGCTACTTGCTAAGTTTTCCTCGTTGTTATCTCATAAATCTGGTAAATATCTGATGGATCATACGTCCCTGTAAATTGAACTGATCAAGTGTCCGTCCGTCTCTCTCGGCAAACCAATGACGTTTGTGTGCCAAGAAATCGCTTAGGGGCTGGGATGCGGGGCGTGGGGGGTGGGGGGAATCGTCGACATGTGGTATTCAAACTTTCTTGTAAGAAAACTTGTGAAAAAGTTAAAACTACGGAGATTATCCGGGTTCCTTAAAGTGTATCCAACATAGGCCTATGTAGAACAACATCTATAGAATAAGTAAACAAGCAAAGGCGACAATTATTTATTTTTGTGTAAGGGATGGCGGGGGGGGGGGTGGGGGGGGGGAGCAACCACCTGAGGAACGGAGATAAGAGTTAGTCCAGTCTTGGTTTTGCAGAAAAGTTATAGTCTTATTCAAATGGCGCGTTCGTATATCTTGAGACGCCGCTTCCACCGTTGGTATGAGTATGATAGTTCCCGTCCCAACAACCGCCCCCGCAACCGCTTCTACCACCGCCCCCGCCCCCGCCCCCGCCCCCGCCCTTGCTCTCGCACCCGTCAACACCACCGTCCCCGCCCCACCGCCCCCCCTCCACCTCTGCCGTTGCTAGCCCAGCACAACAACCATATAGGGTGTCTATATTTTGATGTACTATCATGTACATGTACTATCTATGTACTACAAAGATGTGTAGAGTGGTTTGACGCAAGCAGACCACACGAAATCGACACTCATAAAAAGCCCGAACCTATTGCACGAATATTCAGCCCGCGGGGGCGTTATGATATCACTTGATCGTTTATAGACCAATCCTGTCAGAACAATACCGCTCATCGGGACTGTCCTGTCACGTCATGTGAATCATGAAGCGCCCAGATCGAATTTCTGTGCACATTTTATTTCGATGAACCATCACGAATGTGGTGCGCACAGCAAAGGTTCATGCAGCAAGTTTTACCGTATGGGAAGGGGGAGGGGGTGGGGTACTTATATTTTAATTCTTGCTTTGGGAGTATTCCTCGGAAACCGCCATTTTCTACATCCAAATTTCGACCTGTAGGGATATCTTATTGCAATTGATCCGATCTTTATTCTTTTTTTCACGACATATCCGCTCTATGGACATTGTTGTGTGCTCCACCATGTTGTGATAACACCATAACTTCAGAGTCGTCTTCTGCGAGTTTAGTGTTGGTTTATATGTGAAATTTCAGGTCTGGGTGGTAACGTTATGAATCACATATTTCTGAATACGTATCTTTTTTTTATGAAAAATAGCCGCTCCAACGCGGTAACTTTTTTCATACGAAATGTCCGCTATCTCAGGAATTGCTGGGCGTATATTTGTATAATAATGCGGCTCCCGCCGGTGCTCGCAAACAAAAAAATGGAAGAGGGGGTGGGGTCGACCAGAAAGGATAGGAGATGGGCGGATCCCCCGTGTCCCTGCTATATTTGACTGATGACAACTATCCAAACTTAATGTTTAAATGTGCGAGTGGCGAGGTTGTTAAAAAAAGATAAAGCCAAACAACAAGCAGTTCTGTGTTATTGACACAATGTTTTTTATTTAACTTAAAGCAAGCATTACGATACGGTTGATACATAATTGCGCTTTGTAATTTTCCAGGAGGACGTTTATCTTATTAAAAACGGAGTATGCATGTATAAACATAATCTATTTTGTACACTTTGCCAAAACGCTCGTACTATCTGGCAATCCCAAAACCAATGTTCTACACCTTGTATTTTTTCTTTACTGAAGGTGCAAAGGTCACATGACGTAATGTTACATAACTTAAACAAATAGTCGATAGGTAGTAAACGCTGCGGTAGTTTATATAGAAAACTGTTAATGTGACTGTCGTGAGTAGTTCGAAAGGCTATTTGATATATGTTTATCCAAACTTTGTCTAGTGTTTCCTCCCATTTACTTTGTACTTGCTGTACAGATTTTGCAACAATTATGAGTTTCCAGTAGACAAACTTGCAACAATGCGAGGTTTAAAGATTTCTGCCAGACGTTTATCTGCTTTGCCGGTAGGAATGTACAATGTGCACAGCCTGACCTCGCGCCATCGTTTCCATACTTGATATCGAAAAAGAGAAAACTCGAGAATATAATTAGATATATTATACTTTGCTACACATGCTTCAAACGGTTTCACCCGGAAGATACATAACTAAAATATTCATAGATATATTATACTTTGCTACACATGCTTCAAACGGTTTCACCCAGAAGATACATAACTAAAAAGCAGTCTTTTCTAACCAGTTGCTCAATATAAGTAAGTACATTCTTATTTGTAGCATAACTGGAATTCCAGAAAGTGTACTTGACACACATATCAATGAGATCTACGTCTATTAGGTATTTTGAATATGGTAGTATAACCTCTCATAACCGAAATTATCAGGTGATGAAAAACCCTCCACATACCAAAGCCAGAACATGCACCCCGCAAGAAATGAAATAAATTTGGCTTTTATGCCACTTTTTTTGTTGCACAATGGGACCATAGTGGGCCAAACTACAACAGTTTGGTTGCTAACAGGTGCACCAAAATGACCCTTTTCTACTCGAGGGACTGAAAAGGTGCTTGTGGCAGGAAAAAGGTTGATCGACGTGTCGCCGACAAGGTGAAGTGGCGCGCTGGACGCTTCTATAGTCAGATATAGTTTAGGCCTAGGGCGCCGCCTGTCGGTGGGATCGGTATAAACGACATATGCACACGGTTATGACGTTTCGCTAGGGGCGCAAGTTTTGCCTCCTGTGGAGCGAAAATTCCTGAAGTTGGAATGTATGGATATTATGAATTTAATACAACTACTGGTTACCTCCTTTCTCAAAAAGACCAGTTCATCTAAATATTTACATAAACCCTTCACCTGCCTATATTTAACTATTACACCGGAACCTGCATCTACGTCACTTAGCGAGAAAATTACAGCTTTGATCGTTCAGAGTTAATGGCCGAGTTTGTACAAGTTTAGTGACTAAAACCTGCCACATTTACCAAATTATGAGCCACATAATTTGCACAACCACCAAGATTGCTTTAATAATCACCCTTCTTTGGGTATATTATGTTCATTTTACGAATTAATTTACCCAGAAGCTGGAATTTACATGAACATCTCCCTAATATTATCTTACAATGTTCAGCATTTCACCATTTCATTTCAGTCATTTACGTCTCTGCGTGCTCTCCTTGTCTGTCTAGATGTCTATTAGATGCACCTGATCTTCTGACACGTTTGCTTCCTCATCACACAATCTGTTGTGACAGTCGTTCGTGGGTATGTCCAACTGTGGCTCTGGTCCGATCTTCTTAACGGGCAGAGAGTAGAAGAGATTTTCCCAGAAGAGTTTGGCGTCGGCCTCGATATACGTGAACCGCCTGAGGTAATCCTTGAGTGAAGGATCCTGCTCCTCGACCGGAATCAGCTCCTTCAGGATCGTGATCAACCGATGTTTGTTCTCCAGGAGGTCGATGTTCAGAGCTGTCGTGAACTCCCACATGCACATGTTACTGGCGGCAAAGTCACGTGATAACACACACAGAGTCCGCTTACTCCGTTCCACAGCCAAGGCGACGTTTTCCGTGATGGACTGACCACCAATGAAGTCTCTCCGGTGAAAAAGTATTCGATACCCGTTTTCTTCCAGAACTCGAATCAGGTCCCGCACCCAGTCCTCGTCCTCCGTGGCATATGATACGAAGACGTCGAACTCTTTATTCTCTCCCTGACACTCATCGTGGTTGAATGGGTGCCACTTGAACCTGGCGAAGACGCGCACTCTCATGTAGTAAGCGAAGACAGAGAAGTTGATATGACAACCACCACACTCCCGATGACGCTCACAGTTATTGTAATGATCCGAACAATTTTGTCCTGTACTGGGTCTGAACAAAACTCCGCGTCAGGGACATTCGTCACACTTCGTCCTTGTAGTCTCGCTGGAGTACCACAAAGAATGGCATTGACGCTACCGATCTTGCCAGTCATGTTGAGAATCCAAGATTTAAACCAGGTGTGTTCACAGTCGCAGTGCCAAGGGTTCTGGTGAAGCGTCATGTTCCGTAGGTTCTTGAACTCCATCGATGTGATTTCCTGGGGCAGCGTGGTCAGTTTGTTATTGTCAAGGTGAATATATGACATTGACGTCATGTGTTTTAGTGCATTAATATCCAGTGATCTTACGTAATTATGACTAAAATCCGCAGTGTCGATCATGTCGAAGTATGGTCGCCAAGATATGTCCGTTATTGCATTATTCGCCACCCGCAGTATATATTTAAATGTGTAGTCATAGCGCCCAACCAGTTTGGAAGGTATTGCAGGTGGTATATTTAACAAGCCGCGATTCTGACAGTTGATGTTGACAGTCCAATCTGCTGGTCGCTCGATGCAATCGCAACCGGAAGTACAGTTTTCAGTCACGTCGCACACAAAGTCATTGTATGGTATGCTCATGATGTTGTTGTTGAATGCTAGAACATTGTCACAATACAATTCGTCCCACCTTGGATCGTGATGTGAGTGCTTTATGAGTTTAACTATGAAAAAGTCCACACAATCGCACTGCAAGGGATTTCCCGCCAAAGTCCAAATAATGGTGCATGGATCGAAGGAGTGCTAAATAGTCCAGTGTCGTTATCGCACCGACCGCACGACCAGAATCAGTCATGTATTTGATCCTATTGTAACTAATATCCAACGAGAAGTTTGCTGTTGCTCTATCGTTTTTCATCCATCGTAAGTCATTGGTGAATGTTTCAATCTCATTGTGCGATAAATCAATGTGAATATATCCAGAAACTTGACACATCAAGAAAATGGGCCACACGTCGATGTCTTGCATCCTGTTGTTTGATAACAACACTTCTTCGATCACTTTAAACCCGGTGAGCGCTGTTGGACTAATCGTCTCAATGCGATTATTTCGTAGACTAAGTGACGATAATCGGTCGATTCCTCGAAAGGTGCTCTCAGCAATGGAGGTGATATGATTATTATCAGCACTCAAATGGCGCAGGGTTTGTAGACACTCAAACTGACCATCACCCAGGGTCTTCAGCGAGTTATCGTCCAGAATTAAAGTCGATATGTTATGCAAATTGCAGAGGGCTAAGTTGCCTAGGTTGGTGATCGGGGAATGAGTCACATTCAAAGTTGAGATCGAGGCCCAGTGTTTAATCAACAGCATGTTGAGGGATATTTCAAATTCGTTCTCTGGCACTGACGTTCCATAACAGCTGACGACTAGCTCACTGGGGTTTATCAGACAACAGGAGCACCCTGCCAGACAGAGCGGGTTGACGAAGCATAAGTCACTTGGTTTGGCGGCTGACTCTCCTCGTGACAGAACACACTGCAAGGCAATAACCAGTGTCACCGTCGATGCCATTGTAGTCGGCATTGCGCGCCGTGCTAAATGGATTGCTTGCTGCTGAGTACTGCTGCTGAGTACTGCCGAAAAACGCAGGCTGCAAATAAATATATAAACCGGTCATACAATGATGTACTTCCAAAACTCTGCTCAATATTTTGTGCAACAAATGGCTTCGCCGACATCTTGAGCAAAAACAGATAAATGGCGCGTAGCATTCAGAGTCAGATCTTGGTGTCATGTTCAACGTTTACTCAAAAATATATTTCCTGCGGGGCTAGCAGGACAAGATTTAAAGAAAAGCCTGTTTTAGATTACATCTTCTCTATTTGACTACATAGATGACGACATAGAAAGTTTAACTGTCTACAGAATAAGTAGTCGAGCTATCATATCCAAATTGCAGTCCTAATTATCATATTTCTGGTTAATGCCTCCAGCTATAACACAATACAATGATTATTTATTGGAGTATCTTTGTATAAGGGTATCAGGAACTTATAACAAAATATTCCATTACCAAGTTAAAAACGACACTTGCCTATTTAACATACAACGGAGTGAGATACTCTTTTAACATTAACTTTGATGACCACAAATATCTAAAGAACGAGCAATAAATGAATTCTCACCTGCTAATATTTTTAATAAAAATGTTATTATAGATTTTCTCAACTTAGGCGTACTGTGATTAATAAGCGGACAAGAACCGCTGTATAAAGCGGTTATAGCTGCGCACTGGTGCGTTCGTCAGCGGTAAGTAAGTCACATGTATCACTTACAATATAATTGTAGGACCCACCACATGAGGGTGACCTAATGACCTAGTGCTCGTAAGCGGGCTGAGTGGCAGATAAACCGGTCGTGGGTTCGCGCCCTTGGACCCTGCATCTGGGGCGTGTTTCAAGCGACCACATTTCTTTTCGCGGGAGGTTTCATGGCCCAAATGATTATAGCCTTCATGTGTTAACAAGCGGCATAAGACACCAACCTTTATGATCGTCGGTCCTCAGTCCCGGTCTCAACAGCACCCCCTTTGACGGTATGGTGAGGAGTGTTCTGCCAAGTAGTCTGTTGCATAAGTATGATTAATACAGATATGAACATCAACTTCGTATATACTTTATCGCATAGTCTATTCAGGCGTCGAGAATTTGCCGTTGATCCCCCGGGGTAGATCGCTGGGTTACGGCTGTCACAACCCTCACTCGCTCCTATCAAGCCTTTCAGCAATGCTCATCCGTGTCGACATAGATACGCCGACGAACGCCATTGGTTCTCGCCAACGCCAGGTCAGAAAAAAGTTAAATACCGGGAAAAACCAGAGTGAATTGCGCAACATCCTGCTGTCGCTGCAGTTAGTCGTCATACAGGTGAGTCATAGCTATATGAAATAGCAAAAGTGACAGGGGCATAATGATGGCAGTCACGGTTCCCTCTCTGGTTGACGCTGATGAATGCAAATTACGCCCAAAAGATACATTTTTGTCATAGCTTCTCCGGCTCGTAGTGGGAGTGTCCCTGCGTAAAATTGAATGAGTGTGTTTACTGGCATATTGCCTGTTGCATTAAGCTAAACATGTTCTACTCAGCAGAAGGTTTAACGTGCACTAAGGGATGGCCCATTTGATATCAAGGGGGGCACTATGGTTTTGTGTGGAGGGCCAAAATATTTTAGGGTTTGACGAGGGTTGTATTTGTTTTGTATCCATGGAGAGGTCAGACATTTTTGTGATATCTCGCGGATTTTTATGTTTTATTATTCCGTTTAATAGTACGCAGGCATGATTTGTTTACAATAGAAAAGGAAGACAATTCGTTTTTGGTAATAGGTGAAGCAAGATTGTTTTAGACAAAATTAAGAGCCAGATTTATCTTTTTACAAATAACCCTCCCCCCCCCCCCCTATATCAGATGGTCCGAACGTAAGTACCCTTTATAAATACTATGCCAGGCTATTCCTACGCCGCAGAAACCATGGACTATGGGGCGCGGAAGCGAACTCTTGCTTACTCTACCTGTCATATTTAAATATATATATATATATGCAGACATTCATTCATACCTACAAACATTTTACAGATACCTGCCAGGAGATACCGGCACATATTTGCTATCAGATGTTGCATGAAAATAGCGAGTCGTGAAAAAATAGAGCCAGCCCGACTCACTTTTTTCACGCAGTTTCTCTTCGGACTCGGCTTTTGAACGGCTACAAACGGTTGGGTAAACCATGCCGCCGACAAACACTGTCCTACTGCAGTTGCAACGAAATTTGTCTAAAGTACAAACCTTAGCTGGGCGCATATGCAAATATCCAACTTTGCCTAGGGCAAAGGAGGCTTGGTGGGGTTGGGATGGATGGCGGGGGAGGGGGGGGGGCGGTAATAACCATTTTTCTAACAGGTGCTGCTGTCCCCCCCCTCCCACCCCCACACCCTCCGGCCACCCGCCAACGAGTTTACTTTGCTTAGTGGCACAGCCAGGGAGCTAAGTCGGTTGTTGTGTAACCCCGCCCGCCCGTACTCACCCCCACCCCAGCGATCGACCCTCATGCAGTGGCACAGGCGTGACAGAGGCGACAGAAAACCTGGGACTTGTCAATCCATCGCTGTGCTCTATTTCTCCACGCACGACCCCCTACACAGTGTAGTGGTCTCACCCGGGACTTACACACTCACTCTTCGTGGAGAAGGCGACTTCAACTCCCTCTCTACAGTGCAGGGGGTGCTGTGAGAAGCCCGGGACACCCTACCCAATGACTGTGCTCTGTTTCTCCACGCTGGCCCCCCGTTGTAAAGGCAAGTCTGTACTCTCTCTATACCACATAGAGCAGCGGTCGCGCTTATTTCACGGCTTTCCTGCCGTGAAAACCCCGGGACACCCTAGCCAATGTCTGTGCTCTATTTCGGCACGCTCGCCCCCCGTTGTAAATGCGAGTCCGTTCTCTCTCTATACCACATAGTGCAGCGGTCTCGCTTATTTCACGGCTTGCCTGCCGTGAAAACCCCGGGACACCCTACCCAATGACTCCACGCTCGCCCCCCGTTGTAAAGGCGAGTCCGTGCTCTCTCTAGACCACATAGAACAGCGGTCTCGCTTATTTCACGGCTTGCCTGCCGTGAAAACCCCGGGACACCCTACCCAATGACTCCACGCTCGCCCCTGGGCTAGGCCTGGGTTAGGGACCTGGGCTAGCAGCCTGGGTTGGGGACCTGGGCTAGCAGCCTGGGCTAGCAGCCTGGGCTAGCCAAGGCCGCTAGCTCAGGCTTCTAGCTCAGACCTATATCCCAACCCCTAGCTCACATAAGATGGCGGTCGCCACATAATTTGTTTTTTTAGAAAGTAGTGTCATCCCTTGGCACCAACGGGCTTCGGTAGGTTTAACTATGTGCGTGCCTCAGCTCCACGCGCTTCATTGGCCCGTATTTTCTGGATCAGCGTGCGTGCGCTAAAAATAGGTATTAGCTCACAAGTCGCATACCCTGCCCCCCTTCCTGCTAGATTGGAGATGGACTTTTCCATGGGGGACGTGCGTGGAGAAATAGGGCACAGCTATGCGGTGGGCTGACCTGGACTCGCTTTCTCCACGGGGAGCGAGCGTGAAAGTCCCGGGACTTGGAGAGTGTGGAGAAATACAGCAAGCCGTGGAACAAGCGAGACCACTGCACTACCGATCCATGTGGGTTAAGGGACCTGGGGGGTGGGAGGGGGGAGGGGGGGGTAGTCATAGGATGAAGATTTCCCCCATTTCCCATTTCCCCCATTGCTTAGCATGAGAGAGAGCTATCTCTATGCGTGAGCGACAGGATCATCGCCATATTCAGTCTATGACAATCTGCCAGATTCTCTGTTCTGCGAGCCAAATTTGTACTATAGGTGTCACTGGCGTGTAACGAATATGTCATTTCCGATCTTTTTGATTCACAGGCGATAATATGGACTGTTGAGGCATTGTGGGCGATAACAGATGAAGCTTCTGATTTTCACGGGAGAAACTCGGGATTTTCACGTTAAGAACTCGGGACTTTCACAAGCGGTAGCGTTGTAATTCCGGTATTTTCACGAAGAGTTTCGCAAAAATACTTTCACGCGCTCTCTGTCTGTACGTTTTCACGCGACTCTCGCGTGAAAAAATGAAGTCCGTGGAAAGAGCGAGACGGCACTCAGAACTCGCTTTTTTCACGTGAAGAACTCGGGTTCTCCACGGACTCGCGTTTTTAACGCAGTACATTTGGGTGGTCTCGCACTTTTCACGTAAAAGTCCCGGGCTTTGAACGGACTCGCGATTTTCATGCAACACAGATATAAATGATTTGCAGATATCTTTGCATTACCAAAATAGCGATAAATTTTATAAATATCTGTTTTTCTGGTAGATATCAGTATGTTTTTGAAGGCATTTGTGTATCTTGGACGATATCTGGATATCTTTGTAAACGTTGTAGATATCTATATATCTTAGTAAACATTTGTATATCGTTATAGATATCTCTATATCGTTATAGGTATCTATATATCGTTATAGATATCTCATCGTTATAGATATCTATATATCTTTGTAGACATTTGCATACATTTCTAGATATCTGAATATCTTTGTAGACATCTCTCTCTATATATATAATGTCTTCGTAGAGAGCTGAAAATGGGGGGTTCGGCAGTTTCGGCGTGTCATACACCACTGGCGTGACCAAGAACGATCCAAACGGTGTTGGGCAGCCTCCCAAGCGCGCCTATTTAATGCAGCAAAATACCACATCGAGGAAGTAACGTAAAACAAACCTGTTCCTTTGTTCATCTGATACCGTGTGTTATTTGGCTAAGGATGGGCCGTTGAGCACGCACAAATATAGAGGAGGAAGCAGCCGACAGATTTAGATATATATAGATACATGCAAATCGAATGAGTATGGTGACACTCTCGAAGACATGGCTCCCCTCTACACTGACATTCCGTGATTAGGCTAATGCTAATGCAGCAACTAAGCGATGGGGTGCCCCCCACCCTCCCGCGCCATCCGCTAAAGCATGACGACCGTCTTGCATGAGCTGAAGGTTTTTACGACATTTTGTTATTTGTAACTGGGTTCCAGCCAGGTGTTGCTGCAACTCAATGGCAAAACGCACCACCCCGCCCCCACAAAAAATGCAGCAACAGAAACCCAACAAAACCCTGGCGTATCACACATTTGCTATTTGATATATATCAACAAAATAGTATATATTATAAACACTATATATATATATATAAATATATACTTTATCTACTATATCTGAATATAAATATATATAGATATTATATATATATATATATGATCGCTCAGGCGGTAAAACGCGACATGGCTGTATATATATAAATGCCGGTTTATACATATATAGAGGCAAACGTAAAACTATCCCCATAATGACTGACTGACTCACCTGAGCTACACCGCTGCGTATTTAAGGTCGCCTGTCTGTCTAGACTCTTGATCAATATCTCCACTGCATATTGCGCAAGACCGGTGGCGAACGTACAGCTCTCCTGTGTGTATAGGCCCCTTTCTAAAAAATTATGCATGCAGCGCGAAAACGAGGCTAGCCGGGTAAACGTTGTAAACAAACCCACGTGCGCTATAGGCTATATAATATAAATTATAGTAACACATTTTTCGAGTGGAAAGTGCATCGGGTGGCAAAGGATAAACCGAGTTGCTATGACATGAAGGACCCTTGGCGAGAGACGCCGGGATTTTCCAAGATCTTGTATAAAGACACTTCTGAGAAACGTTGTAAAAAGAGCACCCAGCACCCTAAGTTGGTCCCGCCCCTCTCTATAGCTTTAGTAAGGTAGTTAACCACGCCCCCCCCAAGGTATGCGGGGTGCCACTGGTCTACATTCTAGTTCAAACTGACGTTCTAGTTCTAGTTGACTCCGGCGCAGACCCACGATTTTGGAACTGATGATCCACTAAAAACTTGCGACCGCGCCTGCGACCGGAGGGGGGGGGGGAGACTGTTAAACAATGTCTTAGCACCGCGTGGCGAGAAGGGGAGGGGGCGACACTAAATATATGGGTGATTGGCAACATAAACGGGGGGAGGGGGAGGGGTCATGAACCCAGGACGCCGGCCGTAGATTCGCCCCTGGGACAGTGAACCACTTCCCACAATTATTAGTCTTATGGCTGTCGAGTAGATATCTTGCCGGTTAACGTTACCCCACACATCATGAAGATAGCCTTCGCTGAAATATTTCATGCCTTTAGGAACACGATTCCTTCACGATAAGCCGGCAATTTCTCACTCAAAAATGTTCCCACCAAGAAAAATGTGATTTTGGGAACACAATGAATCCTGATTGCCGCAAATGTGACTATCGCAAGATTCAAGAGGGTGCGATTCTGCATGTAGATCTACTCATATCAAAACATTTACAGTAGGGTATGAGTTCAATGCATCCATCACACCAGAGAGGCCTCTAGGTTAATTCGAACATTATTTTCCGTTTAACTGTATCGAAGAAATTGTAATGCTATTGTTCTGTAAATCCTGTGACTCTACGCACCCAGCGCTACCCTAAGATGATCAGCAGACGCCTACATATTTTGTCAGGTTTGACCAAGCTCTATACGAGCCCGTATTTTGCAAATGTAGATGTCGACCTTTTTAAAGGGACGGGAGGTACCCCTAGATACCTTTGTATATCTTGCTGGGTGCTTTGGAATTCCCCTCCAAATCATTTACCATGGACGTAATGATAATTTTGGAACTAGTCTTCGGATAGATCACGATCGAAGCGCAGATTAGACGCCATGATCTACGCCCGCGCTGCCATTAATTATTCACGAGGAATATTGAAAAGGGTCTATTCCTTCATGTTAGAGCGTCAGCGTCAATTGTTGCTGGGGTCTCTCGTCTAGTATCCAAATAGTTTAATATTCCAAAGCGCTTCGACTGAGAGACGACATATCTCCTTCTGTGACTGTCCTGTCAAGTTGAGCTTCTTGTGGGATTAATGTAGTCCTCAACCCGTATGAAGTCGGTTCATCGTCAGCTGTAGGCCTACTATACTAGCTGCCGATGTTACTTTTGTGACAGTATCGTCGGAGAGATATGTATTGAATGTGTTTTGTTGGCGACAGGCCAGAATTCCACGATTACACCATGTGGTAGTATAGTAGGCCTAGCTGCATGATGGTCGCCCTTCTCTCTCTGTTGCCAGTTGGACGGAACTATGACATCGCATGGATCGCTTATATAGTAAGTAGATAGATATAAGACGGACGGAGGGAAAATCTGCACCACCAGACGGCGCTACTTGCTAAGTTTTCCTCGTTGTTATCTCATAAATCTGGTAAATATCTGATGGAAGATACGGCCCTGTAAATTGAACTGATCAAGTGTCCGTCCGTCTCTCTCGGCAAACCAATGACGTCTGTGTGTCAAGGAATCGCTTAGGGGCTGGGATGCGGGGCGTGGGAGGTGTGGGGAATCGTCGACATGTGGTTTTCAATCTTTCTTGTAAGAAAACTTGTGAAAAAGTTAAAACTACGGAGATTATCCGGGTTCCTTAAATTGTATCCAACATAGGCCTATATAAAACAACATCTATAGAATAAGTAAACAAGCAAAGGCGACAATTATTCATTTTTGTGTAAGGGATGGCGGTGGGGGTGGGGGGGGGGCAACCACCTGAGGAACGGAGATAAGAGTTAGTCCAGTCATGGTTTTGCAGAAAAGTTATAGTCTTATTCAAATGGCGCGTTCGTATATCTTGAAACGCCGCTTCCACCGTTGGTAGGAGTATGATAGTTCCCGTCCCAACAACCGCCCCCGCAACCACTTCTACCACCGCCCCCACCCCCGCCCCCGCCCTTGCTCTCGCACCCGTCAACACGACCGTCCCCGACCCACACCCCCCCCCCCCTCCACCTCTGCCGTTGCTAGCCCAGTGTCTATATTTTGATGTACTATCATGTACATGTACTATCTATGTACTACAAAGATGTGTAGAGTGGTTTGACGCAAGCCGACCACACGAAATCGACACTCATAAAAAGCCCGAACCTATTGCACGAATATTCAGCCCGCGGGGGCGTTATGATATCACTTGATCGTTTATAGACCAATCCTGTCAGAACAATACCGCTCATCGTGACTGTCCTGTCAAGTCATGTGAATCATGAAGCGCCCAGATCAAATTTCTGTGCACATTTTATTTCGATGAACCATCACGAATGTGGTGCGCACAACAAAGGTTCATGCAGCAAATTTGACCGTATGGGAAGGGGGAGCGGGTGGGGTACTTATATTTTAGGTCTTGCTTTGGGAGTATTCCTCGGAAACCCCCATTTTCTACATCCAAATTTCGACCTGTAGGGATATCTTATTGCAATTGATCCGATCTTTATTCTTTTTTTCACGACATATCCGATCTATGGACATTGTTGTGTGCTCCTAAGATGACACCATAACTTCAGAGTCGTCTTCTGCGAGATTAGTGTTGGTTTATATGTGAAATTTCAGGTCTGGGTGGCAACGTTATGAATCTCATATTTCTGAAAGCGTATCTTTTTTTTATGAAAAATAGCCGCTCCATCGCGGTAACTCAATTCTCAGGAATTGCTGGGCGTATATTTGTATAATAATGCGGCTCCCCCCGGTGCTCGCAAACAAAAAAATGGAAGGAGGGGGTGGGGTCGACCAGAAAAGATAGGAGATGGGCGGATCCCCCGTGTCCTTGCTATATTTGACTGATGACAACTCTCCAAATTTAATGTTTAAATGTGCGAGTGGCGAGGTTGTTAAAAAAGGATAAAGCCAAACAACAAGCAGTTCTGTGTTATTGACACAATGTTTTTTATTTAACCTAAAGCAAGCATTACGATACGGTTGATACATAATTGCGCTTTGTAATTTCCCAGGAGGACGTTTATCTTATTAAAAACGGAGTATGCATGTATAAACATAAACTATTTTGTACACTTTGCCAAAACGCTCGTACTATCTGGCAATCCCAAAACCAATGTTCTACACCTTGTATTTTTTCTTTACTGAAGGTGCAAAGGTCACATGACGTAATGTTACATAACTTAAACAAATAGTCGATAGGTAGTAAACGCTGCGGTAGTTTATATAGAAAACTGTTAATGTGATTGTTGTGAGTCGTTCGAAAGGCTATTTGATATATGTTTATCCAAACTTTGTCTAGTATTTCCTCCCATTTACTTTGTACTTGCTGTACAGATTTTGCAACAATTATGAGTTTCCAGTAGACAAACTTGCAACAATGCGAGGTTTGAAGATTTCTGCCAGACGTTTATCTGCTTTGCCGGTAGGAATGTACAATGTGTAGAGCCTGACCTCGCGCCATCGTTTCCATACTTGATTTCGAAAAAGAGAAAACTCGAAAATATTTATAGATATATTATACTTTACTACACATGCTTCAAACGGTTTCTCCCGGAAGATACAAAACTAAAATATTCATAGATATATTATACTTTGCTACACATGCTTCACACGGTTTCACCCAGAAGATACATAACTAAAAAGCAGTCTTTTCTAACCAGTTGCTCATTATAGATAAGTACATTCTTATTTGTAGCATAACTGGAATTCCAGAAAGTGTACTTGACACACATATCAATGAGATGTACGTCTATTAGGTATTTTGCCTCAAACAGAGAATATGGTAGTATAACCTCTCATAACCGAAATTATCAGGTGATGAAAAACCCTCCACATACCAAAGCCAGAACATGCACCCCGCAAGAAATGAAATAAATTTGGCTTTTATGCCACTTTTTTTGTTGCACAATGGGACCAAAGTGGGCCAAACTACAACAGTTTGGTTGCTAACAGGTGCACCAAAATGACCCTTTTCTACTCGAGGGACTGAAAAGGTGCTTGTGGCAGGAAAAAGGTTGATCGACGTGTCGCGGACAAGGTGAAGTGGCGCGCTGGACGCTTCTATAGTCAGATATAGTTTAGGCCTAGGGCGCCGCCTGTCGGTGGGATCGGTATAAACGACATATGCACACGGTTATGACGTTTCGCTAGGGGCGCAAGTTTTGCCTCCTGTGGAGCGAAAATTCCTGAAGTTGGAATGTATGGATATTATGAATTTAATACAACTACTGGTTAACTCCTTTCTCAAAAAGACCAGTTCATCTAAATATTTACATAAACCCTTCACCTGCCTATATTTAACCATTACACCGGAACCTGCATCTACGTCACTTAGCGAGAAAATTACAGCTTTGATCGTTCAGAGTTAATGGCCGTGTTTGTACAGGTTTAGTGACTAAAACGTGCCACATTTACCAAACTATGAGCCACATAATTTGCACAACCACCAAGATTGCTTTAATAATCACCTTTCTTTGGGTATATTATGTTCATTTTACGAATTAATTTACCCAGAAGCTGGAATTTACATGAACATCTCCCTAATATTATCTTACAATGTTCAGCATTTCATCATTTCATTTCAGTCATTTACGTCTCTGCATGCTCTCCTTGTCTGTCTAGATGTCTATTAGATGCACCTGATCTTCTGACACGTTTGCTTCCTCATCACACAATCTGTTGTGACAGTCGTTCGTGGGTATGTCCAACTGTGGCTCTGGTCCGATCTTCTTAACGGGCAGAGAGTAGAAGAGATTTTCCCAGAAGAGTTTGGCGTCGGCCTCAATATACGTGAACCGCCTGAGGTAATCCTTGAGTGAAGGATCCTGCTCCTCGACCCGAATCAGCTCCTTCAGGATCGTGATCAACCGATGTTTGTTCTCCAGGAGGTCGATGTTCAGAGCTGTCGTGAACTCCCACATGCACATGTTACTGGCGGCAAAGTCACGTGATAACACACACAGAGTCCGCTTACTCCGTTCCACAGCCAAGGCGACGTTTTCCGTGATGGACTGACCACCAATGAAGTCTCTCCGGTGAAAAAGTATTCGATACCCGTTTTCTTCCAGAACTCGAATCAGATCCCGCACCCAGTCCTCGTCCTCCGTGGCATATGATACGAAGACGTCGAACTCTTTATTCTCTCCCTGACACTCATCGTGGTTGAATGGGTGCCACTTGAACCTGGCGAAGACGCGCACTCTCATGAGTAAGCGACAGACAGAGAAGTTGATATGACAACCACCACACTCCCGATGACGCTCACAGTTATTGTAATGATCCGAACAATTTTGTCCTGTACTGGGTCTGAACAAAACTCCGCGTCAGGGACAGTCGTCACACTTCGTCCTTGTAGTCTCGCTGGAGTACCACAAAGAATGGCATTGACGCTACCGATCTTGCCAGTCATGTTGAGAATCCAAGATTTAAACCAGGTGTGTTCACAGTCGCAGTGCCAAGGGTTCTGGTGAAGCGTCATGTTCCGTAGGTTCTTGAACTCCATCGATATGATCTTCTGAGGCAGCGTGGTCAGTTTGTTATTGTCAAGGTGAATATATGACATTGACGTCATGTGTTTTAGTACATTAATATCCAGTGATCTTACGTAATTATGACTAAAATCCGCAGTGTCGATCATGTCGAAGTATGGTCGCCAAGATATGTCCGCTATTGCATTATTCGCCACCCGCAGTAGATATTTAAATGTGTAGTCATAGCGCCCAACCAGTTTGGAAGGTATTGCAGGTGGTATATTTAACAAGCCGCGATTCTGACAGTTGATGTTGACGGTCAGATCTGCTGGTCGCTCGATGCAATCGCAACCGGAAGTACAGTTTTCAGTCACGTCGCACACAAAGTCATTGTATGGTATGCTCATGATGTTGTTGTTGAATGCAAGATCATTGTCCCAATACAATTCGTCCCACCTTGGATCGTAATGTGAGTACTTTATGAGTTTAACTATGAAAAAGTCCACACAATCGCACTGCAAGGGATTCCCGCGAAAGTCGAATTTGTGTTGCTTCGATCGAAGGAGTGCTAAAAAGTCCAGTGTCGTTCTCGCACCGACCGCACGACCATAATCAGTCATGTATTTGATCCTATTGTAACTAAAATCCAACGAGAAGGATACTGTTGCTCTATCGTTATACATCCATCGTAAGTCATTGGTGAATGTTTCAATCTCATTGTGCGATAAATCAATGTGAATATATCCAGAAACTTGACACATCAAGAAAATGGGCCACACGTCGATGTCTTGCATCCTGTTGTTTGATAACAACACTTCTTCGATCACTTTAAACCCGGTGAGCGCTGTTGGACTAATCGTCTCAATGCGATTATTTCGTAGACTAAGTGACGGTAATCGGTCGATTCCTCGAAAGGTGCTCTCAGCAATGGAGGTGATATGATTATTATCAGCACTCAAATGGCGCAGGGTTTGTAGACACTCAAACTGACCATCACCCAGGGTCTTCAGCGAGTTATCGTCCAGAATTAAAGTCGATATGTTATGCAAATTGCAGAGGGCTAAGTTGCCAAGGTTGGTGATCGGGGAATGAGTCACATTCAAAGTTGAGATCGAGGCCCAGTTTTTAATCAACAGCATGTTGAGGGATATTTCAAATTCGTTCTCTGGCACTGACGCTCCATAGCAGCTGACGACTAGCTCACTGGGATTCATCAGACAACAGGAGCACCCTCCCAGACAGAGGGGGTTGACGAAGCATAAGTCACTTGGTTTGGCGGCTGACTCTCCTCGTGACAGAACACACTGCAAGGCAATAACCACTGTCACCGTCGATGCCATTGTAGTCGGCATTGCGCGCCGTGCTAAATGGATTGCTTGCTGCTGAGTACTGCTGCTGAGTACTGCCGAAAAACGCAGGCTGCAAATAAATATATAAACCGGTCATACAATGATGTACTTCCAAAACTCTGCTCAATATTTTGTGCAACAAATGGCTTCGCCGACATCTTGTGCAAAAACAGATAAATGGCGCGTAGCATTCAGAGTCAGATTTTGGTGTCATGTTCAACGTTTACTCAAAAATATATTTCCTGCGGGGCTAGCAGGACAATATTTAAAGAAAAGCCTGTTTTAGATTACATCTTCTCTATTTGACTACATAGATGACGACATAGAAAGTTTAACTGTCTACAGAATAAGTAGTCGAGCTATCATATCCAGATTGCAGTCCTAATTATCATATTTTTGGTTAATGCCTCCAGCTATAACACACTACAATGATTATTTATTGGAGTATCTTTGTATAAGGGTATCAGAAACTTATAACAAAATATTCCATTACCAAGATAAAAGATACTTGCCTATTTAACATACAACGGAGTGAGATACTCTTTTAACATTAACCTCGATGACCACAAATATCTAAAGAACGAGCAATAAATGAATTCTCACCTGCTAATATTTTTAATAAAAATGTTATTATAGATTTTCTCAACTTAAGCGTACTGTGATTAATAAGCGGACAAGAACCGCTGTATGAAGCGGTTATAGCTGCACACTGGTGCGTTCGTCCGCGGTAAGTAAGTCACATGTATCACTTACAATATAATTGTAGGACCCACCACATGAGGGTGACCTAATGACCTAGTGCTCGTAAGCGGGCTGAGTGGCAGATAAACCGGTCGTGGGTTCGCGCCCTTGGACCCTGCATCTGGGGCGTGTTTCAAGCGACCACATTTCTTTTCGCGGGAGGTTTCATGGCCCAAATGATTATAGCCTTCATGTGTTAACAGGCGGCATAAGACACCAACCTTTATGATCGTCGGTCCTCAGTCCCGGTCTCAACAGCACCCCCTTTGACGGTATGGTGAGGAGTGTTCTGCCAAGTAGTCTGTTGCATAAGTATGATTAATACAGATATGAACATCAACTTCGTATATACTTTATCGCATAGTCTATTCAGGCGTCGAGAATTTGCCGTTGATCCCCCGGGGTAGATCGCTGGGTTACGGCTGTCACAACCCTCACTCGCTCCTATCAAGCCATTCAGCAATGCTCATCCGTGTCGACATAGATACGCCGACGAACGCCATTGGTTCTCGCCAACGCCAGGTCAGAAAAAAGTTAAATACCGGGAAAAACCAGAGTGAATTGCGCAACATCCTGCTGTCGCCGCAGTTAGTCGTCATACAGGTGAGTCATAGCTATATGAAATAGAAAAAGTGACAGGGGAATAATGATGGCAGTCACGGTCGGTTGCCTCTCTGGTTAACGCTGATGAATGCAAATTACGCCCAAAAGATACATTTTTGTCATAGCTTCTCCAGCTCGTAGTGGGAGTGTCCCTGCGTAAAATTTAATGAGTGTGTTTACTGGCATATTGCCTGTTGCATTAAGCTAAACATGTTCTACTCAGCAGAAGGTTTAACGTGCACTAAGGGATGGCCCATTTGATATCAAGGGGGGCACTATGGTTTTGTGTGGAGGGCCAAAATATTTTAGGGTTTGACGAGGGTTGTATTTGTTTTGTATCCATGGAGAGGTCAGACATTTTTGTGATATCTCGCGGATTTTTATGTTTTTTTATTCCGTTTAATAGTACGCAGGCATGATTTGTTTACAATAGAAACGGAAGACAATTCGTTTTTGGTAATAGGTGAAGCAAGATTGTTTTAGACAAAATTAAGAGCCAGATTTATCTTTTTACAAATAACCCTCTCCCCCCCCCTATATCAGATGGTCCGAACGTAAGTACTCTTTATAAATACTATGCCAGGCTATTCCTACGCCGCAGAAACGACTATGGGGCGCGGAAGCGAACTCTTGCTTACTCTACCTGTCATATTTAAATATATATATATATATGCAGACATTCATTCATACCTACAAACATTTTACAGATACCTGCCAGGAGATACCGGCACATATTTGCTATCAGATGTTGCATGAAAATAGCGAGTCGTGAAAAAATAGAGCCAGCCCGACTCACTTTTTTCACGCAGTTTCTCTTCGGACTCGGCTTTTGAACGGCTACAAACGGTTGGGTAAACCATGCCGCCGACAAACACTGTCCTACTGCAGTTGCAACGAAATTTGTCTAAAGTACAAACCTTAGCTGGGCGCATATGCAAATATCCAACTTTGCCTAGGGCAAAGGAGGCTTGGTGGGGTTGGGATGGATGGGGGGGGAGGGGGGGGGGGCGGTAATAACCATTTTTCTAACAGGTTCTGCTGCCACCCCTCTCCCACCCCCACACCCTCCGGCCACCCGCCAACGAGTCTACTTTGCTTAGTGGCACAGCTAGGGAGCTAAGTCGGTTGTTGTGTACCCCCGCCCGCCCGCACTCACCCCCACCCCAGCGATCGACCCTCATGCAGTGGCACAGGCGTGACAGAGGCGACAGGAAACCTGGGACTTGTCAATCCTTCGCTGTGCTCTATTTCTCCACGCACGACCCCCTACACAGTGTAGTGGTCTCACCCGGGACTTTCACACTCACTCGTCGTGGAGAAGGCGACTTCAACTCCCTCTCTACAGTGCAGGGGGGTGCTGTGAGAAGCCCGGGACACCTTACCCAATGACTGTGCTCTGTTTCTCCACGCTGGCCCCCCGTTGTAAAGGCGAGTCTGTACTCTCTCTATACCACATAGAGCAGCGGTCTCGCTTATTTCACGGCTTTCCTGCCGTGAAAACCCCGGGACACCCTAGCCAATGACTGTGCTCTATTTCGCCACGCTCGCCCCCCGTTGTAAATGCGAGTCCGTTCTCTCTCTATACCACATAGTGCAGCGGTCTCGCTTATTTCACGGCTTGCCTGCCGTGAAAACCCGGGGACACCCTACCCAATGACTCCACGCTCGCCCCCCGTTGTAAAGGCGAGTCCGTGCTCTCTCTAGACCACATAGAGCAGCGGTCTCGCTTATTTCACGGCTTGCCTGCCGTGAAAACCCCGGGACACCCTACCCAATGACTCCACGCTCGCCCCTGGGCTAGGCCTGGGTTAGGGACCTGGGCTAGCAGCCTGGGTTGGGGACCTGGGCTAGCAGCCTGGGCTAGCAACCTGGGCTAGCCAAGGCCGCTAGCTCAGGCTTCTAGCTCAGATCTATATCCCAACCCCTAGCTCACATAAGATGGCGGTCGCCACATAATTTGTTTTTTCAGAAAGTAGTGTCATCCCTTGGCACCAACGGGCTTCCGTAGGTTTAACTATGTGCGTGTCTCAGCTCCACGCGCTTCATTCGCCCGTATTTTCTGGATCAGCGTGCGTGCGCTAAAAATAGGTATTAGCTCACAAGTCGCATACCCTGCCCCCCTTCCTGCTAGATTGGAGATGGAATTTTTCCATGGGGGACGTGCGTGGAGAAATAGGGCACAGCTATGCGGTGAGCTGACCTGGACTCGCTTTCTCCACGGGGAGCGAGCGTGAAAGTCCCGGGACTTTCACGACTTGCTTGTCGTGAAAAATGCGAGACCGCGGCTCTGTGTGGCACAGAGAGAGAACGGACTCGCCTTTACAACGGGGGGGGGGGGCGAGTGTGGAGAAATACAGCAAGCCGTGAAATAAGCGAGACCACTGCACTACCGATCCATGTGGGTTAAGGGACCTGGGGGGTAGGGGGGGGGGGAGGGGGGTAGTCATAGGATGAAGATTTCCCCCATTTCCCATTTCCCCCATTGCTTAGCATGAGAGAGAGCTATCTCTATGCGTGAGCGACAGGATCATCGCCATATTCAGTCATGACAATCTGCCCCCCCCCCCCCCCCCATCCCCATGTCCCTATGACAAGCCGCAATGATCTCCTTCAGATTCTCTGTTCTGCGAGCCAAATTTGTACTATAGGTGTCACTGGCGTGTAACCAATATGTCATTTCAGATCTCTTTATTCACAGGCGATAATATGGACTGTTGAGGCATTGTGGGCGATAACAGATGAAGCTTCTGATTTTCACGTGAGAAACTCGGGATTTTCACGTTAAGACCTCGGGACTTCACAAGCGGTAGCGTTGTAATTCCGGTATTTTCACGAAGAGTTTCGCAAAAATACTTTCACGCGCTCTCTGTCTGTACGTTTTCACGCGACTCTCGCGTGAAAAAATGAAGTCCGTGGAAAGAGCGAGACGGCACTCAGAACTCGCTTTTTTCACGTGAAGAACTCGGGTTCTCCACGGACTCGCGTTTTTGACGCAGTACATTTGGGTGGTCTCGCACTTTTCACGTAAAAGTCCCGGGCTTTTCACGGACTCGCGATTTTCATGCAACACAGATATAAATGATTTGCAGATATCTTTGCATTACCAAAATAGCGATAAATTTGACAAATATCTGTTTTTCTGGTAGATATCAGTATATCTTTGAAGGCATTTGTGTATCTCTGGACGATATCTGGATATCTTTGTAGACGTTGTAGATATCTATATATCTTAGTAAACATTTGTATATCGTTATAGATATCTCTATATCGTTATAGATATCTATATATCGTTATAGATATCTCTATATCATTATAGATATCTATATATCTTTGTAGACATTTGCATACATTTCTAGATATCTGAATATCTTTGTAGACATCTCTCTCTATATATATAATGTCTTCGTAGAGAGCTGAAAATGGGGGGTTCGGCAGTTTCGGCGTGTCATACACCACTGGCGGGACCAAGAACGATCCAAACGGTGTTGGGCAGCCTCCCAAGCGCGCCTATTTAATGCAGCAAAATACCACATCGAGGAAGTAACGTAAAACAAACCTGTTTCTTTGTTCATCTGAGACCGTGTGTTATTTGGCTAAGGATGGGCCGTTCAGCACGCACAAATATGGAGGAGGAAGCAGCCGACAGATTTAGATATATATAGATATATGCCAATCGAAAGAGTATGGTGACACTCTGGAAGACATGGCTCCCCTCTACACTGACATTCCGTGATTAGGCTAATGCTAATGCAGCAACTAAGCGATGGGGTGCCCCCCACCCTCCCGCGCCATCCGCTAAAGCATGACGACCGTCTTGCATGAGCTGAAGGTTTTTACGACATTTTGTTATTTGTAACTGGGTTCCAGCCAAGTGTTGCTGCAACTCAATGGCAAAACGCACCACCCCGCCCCCACAAAAAATGCAGCAACAAAAACCCAACAAAACCCTGGCGTATCACACATTTGCTATTTGATATATATCAACAAAATAGTATATATTATAAAAACTATATATATATATAAATATATACTTTATCTACTATATCTGAATATAAATATATATAGATATTATATATATATATATATGATCGCTCAGGCGGTAAAACGCAACATGGCTGTATATATATAAATGCCGGTATATACATATATGGAGGCAAACGTAAAACTGTCCCCAATATGACTGACTGACTCACCTGAGCTACACCGCTGCGTATTTAAGGTCGCCTGTCTGTCTAGACTCTTGATCAATATCTCCACTGCATATTGCGCAAGACCGGTGGCGAACGTACAGCTCTCCTGTGTGTATAGGCCTCTTTCTAAAAAATTATGCATGCAGCGCGAAAACGAGGCTAGCCGGATAAACGTTGTAAACAAACCCACGTGCGCTATAGGCTATATAATATAAATTATAGTAACACATTTTTCGAGTGGAAAGTGCATCGGGTGGCAAAGAATAAACCGAGTTGCTATGACATGAAGGACCCTTGGCGAGAGACGCCGGGATTTTCCAAGATCTTGTATAAAGACACTTCTGAGAAACGTTGTAAAAAGAGCACCCAGCACCCTAAGTTGGTCCCGCCCCACCCTATAGCTTTAGTAAGGTAGTTAACCACGCCCCACCCCCCAAGGTATGCGGGGTGCAACTGGTCTACATTCTAGTTCAAACTGACGTTCTAGTTCTAGTTGACTCCGGCGCAGACCCACGATTTTGGAACTGATGATCCACTAAAAACTTGCGACCGCGCTTGCGATCGGAGGGGGGGGGGGAGACTGTTAAACAATGTTTTAGCACCGCGGGGCGAGAAGGGGAGGGGGCGACACTAAATATATGGGTGATTGGCAACATAAACGGGGGGAGGGGGAGGGGGAGGGGTCAGGACCCCAGGACGCCGGCCGTGGAGACGCCCCTGGGACAGTGAACCACTTCCCACAATTATTAGTCTTATGGTAGATATCTTGCCGGTTAACGTTACCCCACACATCATGAAGATAGCCTTCGCTGAAATATTTCATGCCTTTAGGAACACGATTCCTTCACGATAAGCCTGAAATTTCTCACTCAAAAATGTTCCTACCAAGAAAAATGTGATCTTGGGAACACAATGAATCCTGATTGCCGCAAATGTGACTATCGCAAGATTCAAAAGGGTGCGATTCTGCATGTAGATCTACTCATATCAAGACACTTACAGTAAGGTATGAGTTCCATGCATCCATAACAACACGTGCCACGGGAGGCCTCTAGGTTAATTCGAACATTATTTTCCGTTTAACTGTATCGAAGAAATTGTAATGCTATTGTTCCGTAAATTCTGTGACTCTACGCACCCAGCGCTACACTAAGGTGATCAGCTGACGCCTACATATTTTGTCAGTTTTGGCCAAGCTGTATACGAGCCCATATTTTGCAGATGTAGATGTCGACCTCTTTAAAGGGACGGGAGGTACCCTTAGATACCTGTGTATATCTTGCTGGGTGCTTTGGAATTCCCCTCCAAATCATTTGCCTCGGACGTAATGATAATTTTGGAACTAGTCTTCGGATAGATGACGATCGAAGCGCAGAATTGACGCCATGATATCCCCCCGCGCTGCCACTGCGTGCGAGCGCCGCTTAGAGGTTTCTCCTACTAACGTTAGCTTCGTTTTCGCGCAGAAATTAATTATTCACGAGGAATATTAAAAAAGTTCTTTCGTGCTACAGCGACAGCGTCAATTGTTACTGGGATCTCTCGTCTTGTATCCAAATAGTTTAATATTCCAAAGCGCTTCGACTGAGAGACGACATATCTCCTTCTGTGACTGTCCTGTCAAGTTGAGCTTCTTGTGGGATTAATGCAGTCCTCAACCCGTATGAAGTCGGTTCATCGTCAGCTGTAGGCCCACTATACTAGCTGCCGATGCTACTTTTGTGACAGTATCGTCGGGGAGATATGTATTGAATGTGTTTTGTTGGCGACAGGCCAAACAACAAGCAGTTCTGTGTTAAAGACACAATGTTTTTTATTTAACCCAAAGCAAGCATTACAATACAGTTGATACATAATTGCGCTTTGTAATTTCCCAGGAGTACGTTTATCTTATTAAAAACGGAGTATGCATGTATAAACGTAAACTATTTTGTACGCTTTGCCACAACGCGCGTACTATTTGGCAGTCCCAAAACCAATGTTCTACACTTTGTATTTTTTCTTTACTGAAGGTGCAAAGGTCACATGACGTAATGTTACATAACGTAAACAGTAAATAGTCGATAGGTAGTAAACGCTGCGGTAGTTTATATAGAAAACTGTTAATGTGGCTGTCGTGAGTAGTTCGAAAGGCTATTTGATATATGTTTATCCAAACTTTGTCTAGTGTTTGCTGCCATTTACTTTGTACTTGCTGTACAGATTTTGCAACAGTTATGAGTTTCCAGTAGACAAACTTGCAACAATGCGAGGTTTGAAGATTTCTGCCAGACGTTTATCTGCTTTGCCGGTAAGAATGTGCAATGTGCACAGCCTGACCTCGCGCCATCGTTCACATACTTGATATCGAAAAAGAGAAAACTCGAGAATATTCATAGATATATTATACTTTGCTGCACATGCTTCAAACGGTTTCACCCGGAAGATACATAACTAAAAAGCAGTCTTTCCTAACCAGTTGCTCATTATAAATAAGTACATTCTTATTTGTAGCATAACTGGAATTCCAGAAAGTGTACTTGAAACACATATCAATGAGATGTACGTCTATTAGGTATTTTGCCACAAACAGAGAAAATGGTAGTATAACTCCCATAACCGAAATTATCAGGTGATGAAAAACCCTCCACATACCAAAGCCAGAACATGCACTCCGCAAGAAATGAAATACATTTGGCTTTTATACCACTTTTTTGTTGCACAATGGGACCAAAGTGGGCCAAACTACAACAGTTTGGTTGCTAACAGGTGCACCCTTTTCTACTCTGAGGGACTGAAAAGGTGCTTGTGACAAGTAAAAGGTTGATCGACGTGTCGCCGGCAAGGTGAAGTGGCGCGCTCGACGCTTCTATAGTCAGATATAGTTTAGGCCTAGGGCGCCGCCTGCCGGTGGAATCGGTATAAACGACATATGCACACGGTTATGACGTTTTGATAGGGGGGCAAGTTTTGACTCCTGTGGAGGGAAAATTCCTGAAGTTGGATTGTATGGATATTATGAATTTAATACAACTACAACTGGTTACCTCCTTTCTTAAGAACACCAGTTCATCTAAATATTTACATAAACCCGTCACCTGTCTATATTTAGCCATTACACCGGAACCTGCATCTACGTCACCTGGCGAGAAAATTACGGCTTTGATCGTTCAGAGTTAATGGCAGAGTTTGTACAGGTTTAGTGACTAAAGCGTGCCACACTTACCAAACTATGAGCCACATAGTTTGCACAACCACCAAGATTGCTTTAATATTCACTCTTCTTTGCGAATATTATGTTCATTTTACGAATTAATTGACCCAGAAGCTGGCATTTAAATGAACATCTCCCTAATATTATCTTACAATGTTTAGCATTTCATCATTTCATTTCAGTCATTTACGTCTCCGCATGCTCTCCTTGTCTGTCTACATGTCTATTAGATGCACCTGATCTTCTGACACGTTCGCTTCCTCATCACACAATCTGTTGTGACAGTCGTTCGTAGGTATGTCCAATTGTGGGTCTGGTCCGATCTTCTTAACAGGCAAAGAGTAGAAGAGATTTTCCCAGAAGAGTGTGGCGTCGGCCTCGATATACGTGAACCGCCTGAGGTAATCCTTGAGTGAAGGATTCTGCTCCGCGACCGGAATCAGCTCCTTCTGGATCGTGATCAGCCGATGTTTGTTCTCCAGGAGGTCGATGTTCAGAGCCGTTGTGAACTCCCACATGCACATGTCACTGGCGGCAAAGTCACGTGATAACACGCACAGAGTCCGCTTACTCCGTTCCACAGCCAAGGCGACGTTTTCCGTGATGGACTGACCAACAATGAAGTCTCTCCTGTGGAACAGAATTCGATACCCTTTTTCTTCCAGAACTCGAATCAGATCCCGCACCCAGTCTTCGTCCTCCGTGGCATATGATACGAAGACGTCGAACTCTTTATTCTCTCCCCGACACTCATCGTGGTTGAATGGGTGCCACTTGAGCCTGGCGAAGACGCGCACTCTCATGTAGTAAGCGACAGACAGAGAAGTTGATATGACAACCACCACACTCCCGATGACGCTCACAGTTATTGTAATGATCCGAACAATCTTGTCCTGTACTGGGTCTGAACAAAACTCCTCATCAGGGACAGTCGTCAGACTTCGTCCTTTTAGTCTCGCTGGAGTACTACAAAGAATGGCATTGACGTTACCAATCTTGCCGGTCATGTTCTGAATCCAAGACTTAAACCAGGTGTGTTCACAGTCGCAGTGCCAAGGGTTCTGGTGAAGCGTCATGTTCCGCAGGTTCTTGAACTCCATCGATGTGATTTCCCGAGGCAGCGTGGTCAGTTTGTTATTGTCAAGGTGAACATATGACATTGACGTCATTTGCTTTAGTACATTAATATTCAGTGAACTTACGTAATTATGACTAAAATCTGCAGCGTCGATAATATCGAAGTATGGTCGCCAAGATATGTCCGTTATTGCATTGTTCGCCACGCGCAGTATATGTTTAAATGTGTTGTCATAGCGCCCAACCAGTTTGGAAGGTATTGTAGGTGGTATACTTAACAAGCCGCGATTCTGACAGTTGATGTTGACAGTCAGGTCTGCTGGTCGCTCGATGCAATCGCAACCGGAAGTACAGTTTTCATTCACGTGACACACAAAGTCTTCGTATGATATACTCATGATGTTGTTCTTGAATGTTACAGAATTGTCACAATACAATTCGTTCCAGCGTATATTGTAATGCGAGAACTTTATGAGTTTAACTATGAGAAAGTCCACACAGTCGCACTGCAAGGGGTTCTCTCGAAAGTCTACATTGTGTTTCTCGGTTCGACAGAGTGATATAAAGTCCAGTGTCGTTCGCACACCGACCGCATGACTCCAATCAGTCATGTATTTGATCCTATTGTAACTAAAATCCAACGAGAAGGATACTGTTGCTCTATAGTTATACATCCATTGTAAGTCATTGGTGAATGTTTCGATCTTATTGTGCGATAAATCAATGTGAATAAATCCGGGAACTTGACACATCAAGAAAATGGGCCACACGTCGATGCCTTGCATGCTGTTGTTTGATAACAACACTTCTTCGATCACTTTAAACCCGGTGAGTGCTGTTGGACTAATCGTCTCAATGCGATTATTTCGCAGACTAAGTGACGATAATCGGTCGATTCCTCGAAAGGTGCTGTCAACAATGGAGGTGATATGATTATTATCAGCACTCAAATGGCGCAGGGTTTGTAGACACTCCAACTGACCATCACCCAGGGTCTTCAGCGAGTTATTGTCAAGAATTAAAGTCGATATGTTATGCAAATTGCAGAGGGCTAAGTTTCCTAGGTCGGTGATCGGGGAATCAGTCACATTCAAAGTTGAGATCGAGGCCCATTTTTTCTTCAACAGCATGTTGAGGGATAATTCAAATTCGTTCTCTGTCACTGACGCTCCATAGCAGCTGACGACCAGCTCGCTGGGGTTTATCAGACAACAGGAACACCCTGCCAGACAGAGGGGGTTAACGAAGCATAAATCGCTTGGTTTGGCGGCTGGCTCTCCTCGTGACAGAACCCACTGCAAGGCAATAACCAGTGTCACCATCGATGCCATTGTAGCCGCCATGGCGCGCGCTAGAGGCATTCAAGCCAGTTTGGAAATATTCAGGGTTCTTTTCAGATGATATCAGCGCTCACTGCTGAGTACTGCTTGAGAATGCAACCTGGAAATAACCGTTGTAAAGGATAACAGGAACTGATAACAAAATATTCCATGACCATGTTAAAACAGACACTTGCCCATTTAACATACAATGGAGTGAGATAATCAACATTAACTCTATATGACCACAAACAAGTAAAGAACGAGCAATAAATGAAGACTGAAGCTTTCTCACCTGCTAATATTTAAATACAAACATGTTATTATAAGTGACTACATTTTCTCAACTCTGCACAACAGCTGCACACTGGTGCGTTCGTCCGCGGTAAGTAAGTCACATGTATCACTTACATTATAATTGTAGGACCCACCGCATGAGGGTGACCTAATGACCTAGTGCTCGTAAGCGGGCTGAGTTGCAGATAAACCAGTCGTGGGTTCGCGCCCTTAGAACTTTTATCTGGGGCGTGTTTCAAGCAGCCACATTTCTTTTTGCGGGAGGTATCATGGCCCAAATGACTATAACCTTCATGTGTTAACAAGCGGCATAAGAAACCAACCTTTATGATCGCCGGCCCTCAGCTCCTGTCTCAACAACACCCTCTTTGACTGTATGGTGAGGAGTGTTCTGTCAAGTGGTCTGTTCATAAGTAGGATTAATGCAGATATAAACATCAACTTCGTATATACTTTCTCGCATAGTCTACGCAGGCGTCGAGACTTGGCCGTAAATCGCCCGGGGTAGATCGCTGGGTTACGACTGTCACAACCCTCACTCGCTCCTATCAAGCCTTTCAGCACTGCTCACCTGTATCGACATAGATACACCGACGAACCCCATTGGTTCTCGCCAACGCCAGGTCGCAAAAAATGTTAACTGCGGAACAAAACAGGGTGAACGCAGGCCTACATTGGGCAACTTCCTGTTATCGCTGCAGCTAGTCGTCGCGCAGGTGAGTCATAGCTATATATATATATATATATCCATTATTAATATTAATAATATATATATATATATATATATATATATATATCCATTATTAATATTAATAATATATATATATATATATAAATATATATCGGTTGTTTTGTTGAATACCAATAACAAAAGCAACAGGGGCATAATGATGGCAGTCACGGGTCGGTTGCCTCTCTGGTTGACACTGGGAAAGACGGTGAATACAGAAACGTTAGGCGTAAAATTGTTGGACGTAGCAACCAGGTTGAATTCTACCGACAATATTAGCAGTTACGCCCAAACGGTACCTTTCCGCCATAGGTTCCTCAGCTCGTAGTGGGTGTGTCCCCACGTAATATTTACGGAGTGGGTTCACTGGCATATTGCTCAAGGGCGGATCCGGAGGGAGGAGGGGGGGGGTGTCCTCTCGGTCGCAAGTTGTCAATGGAACCCCCCCCCCTGGTCGTTCAGAGCCACTGCACCCCGGTCGCAAGTTTGGACCCCCCCCCTTTTCAAATTCCTGGATCCGCCCCTGTTGCCTATTGCTTGTCGCATTAAGCTAAAAATGTTCTACTCGGCAGAATGTTTACCCTGCACTAAGGGACGGACCATTTGATATTGAGGGTGGGGGGGACACTAAGTTTTTGGGTGGAGGGCCAAAAATGTTGTAGGGTTTAACGAGGGCAAACATTTGTTTGTGGCCATGGAGAGGCAAAACCTTTTTGTTTGTTCTTGTGATGGCTCGATTTTTTATTTTGGATATGCACATTTTTTTTTTTTAATAATACGAGGGTACGATTTTTTTCCAATACAAATAGATGAAAATTTGGATTTTTGTAACAGGTAAAGCAATATTTTGTTTTAGGGAAAATTCCGAACAAGTTTATCAAATGGCCCGTACGTAAGTAATCTTTATAAATACGGTCCCAGGCTATTCATACGCCGAATAGACAGGCTGCAATATGGGACGCGAAAGCGAACTCTTGCTATATGTCTACGTGTCATAATTAAATATATGCAAATCATTCATTCATACCTGCAAAACAACTTACAGGTACCTGCCAGGGGTTAACCTGCAAATATCTGCTAACAGTTATCAATGATTTGCAGATCGATAAATCTATAAATATCTGCATGTTTTTGTAGATATCGGTATATACGTGAAGACATTTTTATACCGTTATGGATATCTATGCATCTTTGTGGACATCTGCCTATATATAACATATCTTTGTAGAGAGCTGCAAATTGGGAGAAAGTGGTGGGGAAGGGAGGGGGGGGGGGGATCGGCAGTCTCGGCGTATCATGTCATATACCACCACTCGCCATTGATCCACGCAGTGTTGGGCGGCCTCCTAAGCGCCCCTATTTAATACAGCAAAATACCCAGTGTACCACATTGAGGAAGTAACGTAGAGCGAACCTGTTCCTTTGTACATGAACGGAAGCAGCCGACAACAGCAATATAAAGGAGCCCCTAGCGGAGGGAGTCGAAGGTGATTCAAAATCCTAGTATCCCATGCTTTTTTGTAACGTTTCCATTCAACGTTGGACGCGGTGACATGTTTTTCAACATTTTAAGTAGTAGAAGCTGCGTCAGGGTATATCGCAAAATTCATGGGGCTAACGTTCTTGGGGGTAACGCTTTTGCGGGCGCGCATGCCCGCCGGTCTCCCATCGCCACCTGGCGCGTGAAGGGCACCCCCCCCCCCCGCCCTCCGCTCCCCAAATATATCTCCTATACCGCCCTCCCCTCCCTAAACTACCCCTCCCCAAGCAAAAGTCCTCACCCCCATGACCTCCACCCCTGTTCAGGCCCCACCCCCCCCCCTCCACCTCATCCACTGCCCCCCCCCCTCCCACTCAACTAGCTAGACGCCTTACTACACTCTCCCAACCATGATAGTGAACGGTATTTCACAATCACTGAGTGACGTCATGGAGGAGTCACCGCGGGTTAACTGCAAGGACAGTAGTTTCATAATTATCTTGTCAAATCAGTAGCCCTCTCTCAGCCCCGATACCCCTGTCTCCCCCTTCCTCCTAGTCCAACCGTTATCCCAACACCCATAGCTGCCACGGGAGGAGCGGTTAGAGAAGACAATTTATACCTGACAGCTGGTTGCTTATGTTGTAGAGGTCAACCCATTCACCTTTCTTGTCGAAGTATTAATGGCTTGCAGATGAAAAACTACCTGAGGAGAAGAGCATACAGGCACTTATTAGTATTGAAATAGTAGACTGACTCATCAAACAACGGTCATTACACTTTTCTCTCACAATAAGAGGGCGCCAACCCCCTGCTCCTCATCCACCGACCAACTCCCGATATTACTGCCCCCGCCCCTCCCTCCGCGAAAGCCGATTCCCTTCCACCCTCAACTAACCAAGACGGTGATCGGTATTCACAATCATGTAGTGACGTTAAGCTGTGTCATCGGCAGGTAACTGCAAAGACAGCAGTTATCTTGTAAAATTAGTCGCCCTCCCTCAGCCTCTTTTCCCCCCTTTCTCCTAGTCCGACCGTTTTTCCTACATGGTTGCCGCATTCACCGAGTTCATCGAGTCGCGCCCCTATTTAGCATGTCGCCCCTCCGATACTACCACCTATGAGTGAGTAATGTTCTCCCGACCCCCCTCCCCTCCCCTCCCCCGCCCGCACCCCAAGGACACCAATGCATTAATTTGAGAGGCTACCCAGACCGGTGGAGTCACCGAAGCGTGTCGCCAGGAAAAGCCAGTACTAGTCACCACTGAGCGTGTTGAGGCTTGTCTCGTGGCTTGAAGGTGAGGGTAGGCGGGTGGATGTAATGGGGGTGTACGCAGTTCACCCCAGCTGGCTGTTCATTGGATTTCGAGATGAGGGTGAGCAGTAATGTAAAGACAATGTTGAATTCAGTTCCCTGTTTTCGATTGAGAACATGAGTTCTGGTGTTTATAGTTTTTTCTCTGGGTAGTTGTTATTTTTAAATGTAAGGCTTCAACAGAAAGTGATAGGCTTGTTTTACTTATAACTAATAGTTTTGTCAGACATAACGTACGTTGGATGTCCTGTTGAGATTACTCCGATAGTTAGTCTAAAGATTACGATGTAGTGGCGCTTCGACAGTTTTGAGTGTTTAATCAGGGTACATTGGTGGTTTTGTCGAAGATTTATGTACCCGTTAGTTTATCCTCGATCCCCTGTTACAAAGCACGCGGGCCGTTCTTAGACTACCATAGTGCGAATGACGGGGTAACCGAAGTTTTTGCACACAGTGAGGGTGCTGTGTGATCAGTATCAGTCAGTATAATTTACTGACGGAACATTTCTACCAAAGACAGCCGAAAAGAGTGAGATCCCCATCACTGGTTTGTTCCGCTCCCTACATTGAGTTGGCTAGAGAGAATTAATTTTCCATGCCTACCTTTACACTTTGGTTAGAAAAACAGGTGGTGAGAGACGCTTGGGGAAGGGTGGAGTGGTTATGCACGCATGCTCTATTTTTAGTGTTGAGGCGATGAGGAGAGGGTGGTTGATGGAGGGGGCGTGGGGGCGCGTATGCACTATTTTTAGCAATGACGTCAATGTTTGGCTAAAGCAGGGTGGGTGGAGCGTTGAGGGGCTTCCCCTTTCGGAGTTTAGATGCTTGCCTTCTCTATTTTTATAAATGATATCAGGGTAGGGAGGAATGAGGTGTTGTTACCTCTGTGCGTGCTAGTGCTATGGTGGTTAAGGTTTAGAAACAGTTATGTGTAACATACTGCAATGATAATAGGACAAAATTAGTTTATGTTTCATTGCATTATGAATTAAATTGTGTGCAGCATTCGCATAACTAGAATAACACAATGATAACAAATATAGCATTATTATATAAGTTTGTGTATTAGATGCTTCATTAGCAATCAAGTTTATGTTCTATGTACCATTCGGGGCAATACTTAGACAATAGTGAAACGACTATGAAATTATTATGTAAAGTTTATGTTTCAAATGGTATAAAGTACAAGTTATGTGCAACATGTATGTAGCTCACTAGAAAATTGTGAAACATATAGGTAGCATTTTACATGCTTAGCATTTCATATAGCATCAAGTTTCTATTTTATGCCGCATTAGGAGACTCAATAGACAACCGTCAAGAGTACTTATGTATACTATACATTTCGGTATTTAATGCAAGGAAGCTAACGTTTATTTTATTTTATTTTTGCAAAGTTAGTAGTGTAAATTAAGATTGCGCTGGAAGTTTACCAACGATTAAGAGAATAACGGGCTATAGCTGGCCCTGTTATAAACTGTGTTGAGACAAATGTGAAATGAAACGCGATGATCACAGGAATTACGTCTGAATAATCAGTGATGTAGCCATCTCAGAGAGGATGCAGGGGACATACACGCGGCTTCTATTTTTGGAAAATACGTTATGTTAAGAGGTGAGGGGTAGAGAGTTGTGTGGTTAGAGAATAGGTACTATGATAGAGAGATTAGGGGCGTGTGTGCACTATTTCTAGCAATGTCAATGTTAGGATATGAGGCGGGTGGGTGGAGCATTGAGGGGATTCATCTTTCGGAGTGGAGATGCTTGCGTGCTATATTTTTATAAATGATATCAAGGTAGGGAGGAATGAGGTGTTGTTACCTATATACGTGGTACTGCTATGGTTGAAGATGTTAAGATATATTTGTAACGTTTTATTTCATTTGAAAGATTTATGTATAATATACGGCAATGATAATAGGAATAAATAAGTTTATGTTTTATGCATCATTCGGATCAATACTTAGACAATTGTGTAACGAATATGTCAGTATTCTGTAAGTTTTATGTTTCATATGTCATAAAGTCTAAGTTATGTGTAACATTTATGTAGCTTATTAGACAATTGTGAAACATAGGTAGCATTCTACGGTTTTGCTATTCATATATCATCAAGCTTATATTTTATGACACATTCGGGTACTTAATAGACAACCGTGAAAGAATACATTTGTATACTATAAATATCAGTATTCAATGCAAGGGAGCTCAGCTTTATGTAGTAATAATAATGGATTTTTTTCCCATGATATTGAAGTTATGTATCATCCTACGGTGAACTATGAAATAAAGTAATAATTGTGTATGTATTGCGAGTGAATTTTAAATTTAAACCATGTTACACTAAAATGTCTGGTGGAACATAGACATTTTGCAAAGCAAGTGATGTAATTTGGAGTGGGCAGCAGTTTTCCAACGAACAAGAGAATAACAGGCCATAGGTGTCACTGTTATCACGTGGGATGAGACAAATATGAAAAACAGTATGATCAGTGTAGTTAGGTCTGAATGATGAGTGATATGTTTAATGAAACATGTAGTGTTAGGTTTTTTCGATCCAGCATCGCAAGTGGGTTATGATTTATGTAACAATGATATGTTTAGTAAAATAAATATTTTAATTATGTTGAAGTTATGTATCAGAATACAGTGAACGAAAGTAATAACTGTTATGTATAGCTAGTGTACCGGTAGAGTCTCTAGCAGTAATGTAATGTGTAATGTTTTAAAGATCAAATGAGAAATACTTAGGCTATAAGATATAATTAACAATCGAATACGAAAGTATTTTGCAAGTTTCATTTTTCATGACATCAAGTATAGGTTATGTGTTACATACGTGCAGCTCATTTGACAATCATGAAACGTATGAATAGCATTCTACATGTTTTAGCTTTTATATGTCATCAAGTTTACGTCACATTCGGGATAGACAACCGTGAAAGGAAAATATAAGTTTATGTATTCAGTGTTTCTTGTGTCATGTTTGCGTATTTATGTAACACTCGTGGAACCCCTAGGCAATGATAGAACGAATACATGTGTATTCTGTACATTTCTTGACTCAATACCGGTAAGCTTGGGTTGATGTAGTCATGACGTAAAAAATTGTTTCAATTATGTTAAAGTTATGTATCAGAGTACAATGAACTATGGAATAACGTAACAACTTTTATGTATGACATTCAAGTATACATTAAATGTAAACCATTCTGCACGTGTGTCACGATTGACGTATGATGTGTCTGGCGGAACATAGATCTTTTGCAAAGCAAGTGGTGTAAATTTAGATTGCACTGAAGTTGCCAATTGTAAGAGAATAACCAGCTGTATAGGTGTCGTGGTTATAATATATGTTGAGACAAATGCGAAAAGAAACACATAGCGATATAAACGCCGACTGGAAAATCGAGTGGCTTAGAGAAATACTCTTCTCCAACGCAACATATCAGGGACATGGTGTCGCCACATTATTCCCCAATTATATAGTTTCATATCAAAAGTTGTTCGGATGTCAAATACGAATGGGTAAAGATCACCATTGGCAGCGATACTTATTTCCTGCTCAATATCGACGCTCGCACCAAAGACTCCAAAATCACAACTTCAGTTTTGAACTGAAATAGAAGGTCTAATAATAGGTTATGGCGATCGAAATACACATATAATTGGAGGACATTTCAATTGAAGCTTAAACCCAAAAGTTGGCAGCCTAGAGAATATACGAAGTGGCTCTTAGAATTGATGAAAGTTTATAAGTTAGGCGATACTTGGCGCGCCCGAAAGTCCCACTGCTCAGCGATTCACCCACAAGCAAAAAACGAAGTCGGAAATAGTGTTTCGAAATAGTGTGGGCCCTCCTTTGATGTCCACTCCACTGTCAGATGAGGCGTTGACCGACGCCGAAAGTATTCATTATCAATATCAAGAAAAAAACGGCATTTGCCTTCTCTAAACACTCCATGGTTCTTTTGTAGTGGTCACTACTGTTAAACCCAAGGACCTGAAATGAAGGATAAGTAATAATTCACATAGTAACATGGTACTGGTGTCTATTTTCGTATATAATATTATTAATGTTTTGACATAAACTAATTAGAAACTTGGGTCATGGCGTCCGGTTTATGTCTTTCATCTGTGATTGTCTGGACTAGAGAAAACAGGGACCCGGTTGAATACACTAACAACCCCACAAACGAGTGAAAGTGATTTCACCTAATATCAACCTTTACCGTAATATCAAGCCATGCCATTATCACAAAGTAACGTTGGTGCCGGTTCGAGTGTGGTTGTCTAATTGACTTCCAGAAATATGAACACGGAGCCCATCGTTTGCTAATGTCGACAATAACGATTTTTACACTGATGTAAGCTTAATCACTAGCTTGTGAACAGTTTCATAGGCGCGGGGGCATGAACGCTATGACACCAATGAAGCACAGGTAATTGGACTTTAATATCACACCAGGAAAGCACAGGTAATTGGACTTCAATATCACATCAATGAATCCGAAGCAATTGGATTTTAATATCACACTAATGAAGCACAGACAATTGGACTTTGATATCACAGTAATGAAGGGCAGGCAATTTGACTTTAATATCACACCAGTGAAGCACAGGTAATTGCACTTCAATATCACTCCAATGAAACACAGCCAATTTGCCTTTAATATCACACCAATCCAATACAGGCAATTGGACTTTATTATCACACCAATGAACCCCAAGCAGTTGGATTTTAATATCATACCAATAAGGCACAGGCAATTGGACTTTAATATCACACCAATGAAGCACAGGCAATTGGACGTTAATATCACACCAGTGAAGCACAGGAAATTGGACTTTAATATCACACCAATAAACCCCAAGCAATATTGGATCTAAATATCACACCAATGAAGCACAGGCAATTGGACTTCTGCAAGCGAGGATTTTTTTGTCCTTGATATTCGTGTAAATTTGAGTAGAAAAGGTTTAAAGGCAGCACTGAGCGATAATATGATCTCGTAACCGTATAAACAACATGCAGCGACCACAGCAGGTACAGTGATAGTGATACTTTCAATGTAAAATTGTAGAGAGCATTAATTAGCTTGCCTGCATGCTCCCAATATGATGTTAAATCTTTGAAATTTGACTTTTTTCGAGAAACAGTAAAAGTAATAAACCTAATAAGCTTAGTTGGGGAACGTGGGGCAAAATGGGGACGCGGGGCATAACGGGGTGGGGTGATATCTTCATAGCCTCGCGCATTACGTTTATACCAGCAACTTACGTCATTTGGCACTCGTGACACTAAACGGGAAATCGATAGGAAACAACCTGCGAGTATAAACCAAGATTTGTTATTTTTCTCAGTTTTGATCTAATTTCTCAGCTCGTCTCGATGGTATATGACAAAACATGCTTGCAACTTGATCTTGAAGTCCCAAGGGCACGGGGAACAGTTTTTATTCACTAACTGAACCTAGCGACGACCGAATGGTCAATAAGTCCTATTTTAATTGCTTTACGTTAAACAATGGCCCCATGTTGCCCAAATCTGACCCCAAATCGCCCCATCCATGGGGTAAAACGGGGCAATGTTTTAACAAAATGTGGTAACTCTTGCCACTGTTTTACTGATTACAGTTACCTAAAACGCTTAGCGTCCCCATTTTCCCCACTTTCCCCTAGAACTTTAACGTTTGTGAGCTAGTCAGAACCCATTAAAGTTCGGCTAACAATAAAACGAGGAAGTCTGCGGAAGTTGAGGAAGGCTCCAAAAAGGGTTTCTGTGGGAGAGACGGTGGCCGGTACATATATATAATTAATGTGAGCTGAAAGGCCTATTGTTTGAAAGCCGTAAACGAAAATCCAACTTATTTAGTATCCATTTAACCGAGATATATCCACTTCTGTCGAGGGCTGTTATTCGAATGACCGATATCGCCTGTTGCGGCCTGCGGAAGTCTCGTCGGCGCACCGAAATCGCACAAATTAAACGCGGTCCGCTCCCAACTTTGATACTTCGCGGAGTCTAGTGTGGCTGGACCAGTCAAGCCCGGGCAGGAGTTGACATGGGTAGGGGGGGTGGGGGTCGGATTAAGTGCGGGCGGGTTGAGGGTACGGGGGTGAAGGGTGTAGATGACTCGACGCAGCGAGGGCGTGAATAACGTGAATAACACATTGGCTAATTGCTGTCTAGACCGGTTGAGCGAAGTGTCATGTTTCACATCAAAAGCTCTCACAAGTAACATATTAATATCACTCGTTTCTCATGTTGCTAGTTTCTATTGGTGCTCAAAGACGTGTCGGTCTGCTTAATGTCTGTTCTAAAATTGAGTCATCAACTCCCGCCTTCTTACATCCTCGCGCCGAAACCGAACGAAACAACGAAACCGAAAGGAGTATGAGTGATTAATAATAACATTGTTTCGTTTTTTTTAATATTAATAATGTTACAGGGTAAATGCAACCAAACATACGCTATAGCAGACACGCTATTTAAAGGGGGTAAATAGATTAAATAGTTTAAATTAAAAGATGTATTATATATATATATTCTTTAGAGGTATGTGGCCAGAATATTTTGCTACCACATATATACTAGCGCTAATAAGTGGCTCTCGATCATACATGCTGGGTACCTGCATGGAGTATCAGAGCTCAACACGCGCCATCTATTTATGCCACTACATGTATATATTGATATAGTCAGGGCTACTTATAAACACTTCTATTGAAACATATTTTATTGACACTATTATTGTCACATTTATGTGCAGTATAATTACTTTATAATTGATAATAATTTAGCTGACGTTATAGGACTACTGTATTAACTGTAAAATATTTCTAAAATTTTCCTATGCATCATACCTGAAACCGTCTATTCACTATCTATAGCTGATAGGTCTTGATTACCTTTAACTTTTGATTAATGATTCCACCTCGCTATAACACTTAGGGATTCCGTGAGATGACGTAGCGGTCACGTGATTCAGAACGTATCGCGTGTTCATGACCAGAAGTGGACGATTTCTACAACATACATTTAAACGCTCATTTTCACCGGAATTATTTATCAGACGGGCTGGAGAATACTGCGGTATTACTCGTGTTGTCATATAGATATTGAAATACGTAAGCCCCGTCGACGGCGTTTGCGAACGTACGTCACATTGTCTTTGACAAACTTTGGGGAGTCACTCGCTGTTCCCCTCGCCCCTCGCGCTAGCACAGCGGCGGTGCCACTGCCAGCGGGGCGGCTGCGTGCGCTGTGTCTGAGACATTCCTCGCATTCTTGTCTGTCTGGCTTGACTGTCTGGCACCGCGTCACTACTACGATCTGCCAAATGGCGACTCATAGCGCGGGGGATACCGCCAGTGGCCGTTGTGTTCGGCAGAAGGGTGGAAACAAAATAAAAAAGGCAAGTGCAAACTCCATGGATATTTCCGACACTTTGGCCTCGAAAGCGCTGCCGCCATTGCCCTCGGCTTGCTAGGTGAAAAACGAGGCTCTGGAGGGGGTTTCCCGCGAGGCAACCCAGGGGATTTCCCGCGAGCCCACTCAGGGGATTTCCCGCGAGATCTGTGACGCGCCTCGCCCGGATGTAAACAAGCCCACCACCAGCGTCAGTGATCAGCCTGACCTGTCCAGTGTTTTACAGACGTTCATCTCTCAACAAAACCAATTCATGACATCGCTGCTGACGCAAGCTAACACAGGTGGCGGCGGCCGCGACCAGCCATCAAAGGGCGGGCCTTTCAAGGGTAAGGCACGCCAGAACTTACAGCCACCGCCAGTCGTTCATGATGTGTCTCTGTCTGCCTCAACCGTTGATGAGTCCGATGGTGAATTGTCTGCCTCCGAGGGGGAAGGGCCCTCTACCAGCACGGTAGCTGAGGGAGATGGTTTTGGTGCATTTCCAGGTGACAGTAATGCTGAGAGTGTAACCTTTGATGACAATGACATTGTGGAAAACTTGGCGCAATTCTATGAATCGCCCGACAAGTGTGGTCCATCAGTGGACTCAAAGCTGGCGGCTGTCGTCAATTCTGCTTTCTCTGTAAAAGTGGCTGGAGAAAAAAATCAAAGATTTTGGGGACAAGTACTTACGTCCTAAGAACTGTGAGGCTATGGTGGTGCCCAAGGTCAACCCAGAGATCTGGAGCCAGCTACGCTCCTCTACACAGGCGCAGGATCTCCAGCTGCAGAGGGGCCAACGCCTGATGATTAAGGCTCTAGTACCAGTTCTCACTAGTATGAATATGCTGGTGGCAGCTAAGACAAGCCAAAAACAAGCGGACCCCCAAGTTCTGATGAATTTAGCTGCGGACAGTTTCCGCTTGATGGCTTTTGCTTTTGGGGAACAGTCCACACGTCGACGGGACCTCATTAAACCTAACCTTCAGGCCCACTACCGTCAACTCTGTGGGTCGCAGCACCCTCCCTCTGATCTGTTGTTTGGACAAGATCTCGGCAAAGCGATCAAGGACATCTCGGAAGCCCAAAAGGTGGGACACCAACTAGCTGCCAGGCCGCCAGTCTACAAAAAGTATCCCAACCGGCCCTTTCAACCGGGCATGAAAAGGAGTGCAGGCCTTGCCAGGCAGCCATATCAACCACCTACCAAGAAGCCTTTTTTAGGCAAGGGGACTTATCCCAAGAAACAGTGGCGGGACAGGCACCCAAAGCAACCCTAGTGCTGGTGAGTAGCACACAAATTAATACCCCCGAAAACGTTACGGCAGGCAAAGTTAGCAACTTTAAGGATAATTGGGCTGCGCTTTCCTCGGATAAGTGGATTACCGATATTGTATCTGGGTACAGTATTGAATTCCAGGATATTCCTGTTCAAAACTGGATTCCTAAGACTATTGAATTTAACCAGTTAGAGCATAGCCTCATGGATAAGGAAATACAAAACCTATTACGCAAAGGTGTGATTGAAAAGTGTCAACACAGTGCTGGTGAATTTATTTCAACCATTTTCATGAGACCAAAAAAGAATGGTATGACTCGTGTAATCTTGAATCTGAAATTGTTAAATGATTACCTTGAAAAGCATCATTTCAAAATGGATACACTTACAACTGCTATTACCTTAATGAAGCGCAATTGTTTCTTTGCGTCAGTGGACTTGAAAGACGCTTACTACTCTGTGAAAGTCCAAGCACACCAGAGGAAATTCCTCAGACTTGTGTGGGAGGGACAGTTGTTTCAACTCACTTGTTTAGCCAATGGACTGTCCCCTGCTCCTAGAGTATTTACAAAACTGTTAAAACCTGTATTTGCAACCCTTCGGGAAAAGGGTCATGCGAATATGGCTTATATAGATGACAGCCTGCTGCAGTCAGATTCCCGTGACGATTGTTTAATCAACGTGCAAGACACAGTGAGTCTCCTGGATAGCTTAGGCTTTACGCTACATCCTGATAAATCGGTGTTGGATCCCTCACCAATCATCGAATTTCTCGGTTTCATCCTGAATTCTATCAATATGACTGTTCGACTGACACCAGACAAGGCTCAACAAATCAAAGTACTTTGCCAACAAACCATTCTCGACCAGTCACTTTCCACCAGGGACCTAGCCCGTGTGATAGGGAAGTTGATAGCCAGTACACCAGGAGTTGAATTAGGATTGCTCTACATTAAAAGCCTGGAGATAGACAAAAACTGGTTTCTACGGGCAAATACAGGCAACTTTGATGCAAAAATAACACTGTCTGTGGATAATATCACCATGTTGCAATGGTGGATAGACAATGTTCATAGCGCGTCCCGACAAATTTACCATGGGCAACCATATTTAACCGTTGCGAGTGACAGCTCCAAGCTCGGTTGGGGTGGTACATGTGGCAAACACTCAACCGGAGGCCTCTGGTCTGCTGATGAGCAGTTGTCATATATCAATTATCTTGAACTCAAGGCTTGTTTCCTTACTCTGCAGGCCTTGTGTAGAGACAAGATGAACGTCCATATTCGTTTACTTATGGATAATACCTCCGCAGTGGCGTACATCGAGAACATGGGAGGAATAAAGCGTACACTCAACAAATTGGCCAGAACAATTTGGCTGTGGTGTGTTGAACGGCGCAGTTGGGTGTCTGCTGGACACATCCCAGGCAAAGTCAATGTTGAGGCTGACAAACAATCTCGGGTGTTCAATGAGGACATTGAGTGGCAATTTCAACCGTGTGTGTTTAAGCGCATTGAAGCCGTGTATGGAAAATGTGATATTGACCTGTTTGCCTCAAGGATAAATCACCAGTTAGAATGTTTTTGCTCTTGGAGGCCTGACCCATTGGCATTGAGGGTTAATGCTTTCATATTAGACTGGTCTACTGTCTACTCCTATGTGTTTCCCCCCTTCAGGCTCCTGGGCAAGGTGCTCCAAAAGATCCAGGAGGACCAGGCCACAGCTGTGGTCGTGGCCCCCATGTGGCCAACACAGGCGTGGTTGCCGAAATTGTTGAGTCTCATCTCAGCGACACCTGTCATCCTTCCACAGACGTCGAGCCTGTTAACGCTGCCACAGAGACCGGACAAGATTCATCCATTGACCAAGATGAGACTGATGGCTTGCAAGCTGTCTGGCAAGCTTTCCGACGTAAAGGCGTTCCAGAGCAAGCTCGAGAAGTTTTCATGTCTTCCTGGAAATCAGCAACCAAAGCACAATATCGGTGTCATCTCCAAAAATGGATGTGTTTTTGTGCTGAAAGGACTTACGATGCACTTTCACCATCTATAGGAATTGTATTGTCATTCTTGTCACATCTGTTTGACCAAGGTCTGGGTTATAGTTCCATTAATACCGCAAGGTCGGCGTTATCGACTTTAGTGTCAGTAGACGGTGTGCCGGTCGGTAGTCATAGTTTAGTTAGACGCTTCTTGAAAGGTGTGTTTGCCAAGAAGCCTGCTTTGCCCGAGTATAATGTCACTTGGGACGTGGATCAGGTTCTGAGGTATTTGAAATCTTTGTCACCGGTTAAATCTATTACACTGAAACAGCTGACCTGTAAACTTGTGACAATGTTGGCGTTGCTATCTGGCCAGAGGGGGCAAGCTATCAATTGCATAGATCTGAGGAATGTCACACTCACGGATGCTAGCATAAAGATTAGATATGGTGATATTCTGAAGACCTCCAAGCCGGGCAGACACGTCCAGGAGGTGTGCATCAAAGGGTATGCCCCTGACAGAAGACGTTGCTTGGTATTCGTGCTTCGCGAATATTTGAAAAGAACTGAAGGGCGGAGAATGGGTGAGACACGGTTATTCATTAGTCTCAATAAACCCCATGAGGCCGTGTCAAGAGACACCATTGGGAGGTGGTTAAAGCTCACCCTATGTACCTCTGGCATCGACACAAAGATCTTTGCACCGCATAGCATTAGAGGTGCCGCTTGTTCGGCTGCAAAGGCGGCTAGGGTGCCAGTTTCTACCATATTACGTACGGCCGGGTGGTCCAATAAAAGCACTTTTCTGGAAGTACTACAACAAACCCGTCGTGTTATAGCGTGTTATAGCTCGGTGGAATTACAGTCAAACTTCACCTTACAGGTAAGTCTCGTTTAACTTTACAATTTTGTTATATTGTAACGGAAATTGCCTTCTTCTGAATAACCAGAATGTGTAACGGAATCGCCGTTTCCAAGCGTATAAGGGCGAGCACTGAAAACGCCAAACGAGTGGATTCTAATCTTAATTTTTATTCAGTGACACACATCAGCTCGCTTAATTACGTCAGGATCTAGCCGCACAACCGCCAACTCGGGGAAACTCACCATCGTCGGTATAACTAACACACCATCCACACCGCCAACTTGGGGAAAACTCACCTTCGTCGGGATAACTCACACACCATCCACACCGCCAGCTTGGGGAAAAATCACCTTCGTCGGGATAACATACACACTCACTGATGATGGCTTAAAAATATACTGGCAGTAGTACTTACACTTATTTACATGGTTTCACTGGTTTCCATAGTTACTAAGGCTAAGGTAAATAAGCGTTCTTTTAATACTACCCCTCCTCACACTCTCGTATAGCTACGGCTACCACCGCCCACTAACAGTGCAACCACAAGAACAGACCCGGACCCCAGGAATGTCACGTCAGTTGTAGATCCGGTCGTCCCGGCAGAGCAGTAAATTATAACGCCCCCTTTTAGGTCATTACACTTTCATAAATAAATCTGACCCCTTGGTACTCGGTACAACGCCCTAGGAATGCAACATCTAGAGTGGACTTGTACTGTACTGGGGAAAACTTATTAAACACCCAGGATCGTATTGAAATCTGTTTGGCCAGCTCCAGGCATGAACATTTGTAGTAGGCCAAACCAAGTAGAGATTAAACAGTCTCCCGGAAAATCAGGACTTCTAAGGTTTATACTGACGATATCCTAGCATTTTTGCCATAGACGGGGAAACCAACGTCAGTACTATTTGGTGGATCTGGTGACTAACAAGGCCTTGATAATTATGGTCCAATTTTCTCAAGCGGAGGAGAGTAACGTTAAACGTAATTTTCCCAGAAGAGCTTGGCGTCGACCTCGATATACGTGAA